>JARYHS010009186.1:146603382-146637380 GCA_031002005.1 Vandiemenella viatica | reverse complement strand
GGACTAATTTGCCTATGGCTCCCATTACACTATGGGGGCTCCCATTACCTTATTGACCGGGTAATGAGAGCCATTCAAATAAATCTGGTTTTTCTTCTTTTTCTCTTCATTGAAGTATCCGTTATAGTTTTGTTTTACATAGTCCATGAATTAGATATGACAGAATATATACATTTAAAGAAAAAAAAAAGATACCAAAAAAATCATTTCTAAGGCGCGCTTATGCTTTCATTTCCCCGTTCTCCAATACAATTAATGCAATTCAAAACTATTGTATCCACCACAAATAAAATCTTCTGAGTATACTATTGCTTCAGTATATAATTCATTCGAGAGATGAAGGGGGTAGTGTTGATACCTCCACCTTCTTTCTAGTGACTAGGTCATGGAAGGGAATACGACACACACAACATACGCTCTTCTCACGCTGAATTCATTTTTAAATTAGATGAAAATTAAGCTTTATAAAGACGCAGCAGAGTGCAAATCATCGCTTGTTAGTTCTGTAACAGAAACTGCACTGCGTCCTAATTGCAGCTATATCCAGACTGGAGCTGTAGCTGCATTGTTTCATCCGCCCAGTTGGACGTTTGGCGGTGTATCAGAGAGGCTAGTGCCATAAAAGGAACAAACGCAATCCAAAGCTGTGCTCCGTTTCATTCCGAGGCACTTCTTTTGTTAGCTCTAGACGAACGGCGGCCATCGCTGTCTGGAAATCGTCCACTCGCATGAGAGGCTGAAATTAACGAGCGATGACGGTAAATGTATTTCCCTCTCACAGATAAAAAAAAAAAATCCCCCTCCCTCCGCACGCTTACCAAGACGAGCGTCCCGCTTTAAATCAGCGATGTATTTTCCGCAGAATTTTATCGCTGCGGGAATTTCTTGGCGCAGAAATTTAACACGAAAATGGTCCAGTAACCATCCAGGGAACTTGTTTGCCGTGTGAATATTGTCGGCTCTCGGCGTCATAACTCACCTGTTGGGGATTAATCTATTTGTTCCGCCTCTTACTCTAGCTTATGCAACATTCGATAGTGTGTTCTTAAAGAGGAAAAGAGCACCTGTTACCTCATTCACGTAAGTAATTTATTGGTTTCGCAACGTTTCGTGTATAATTAACTACAAATCAACCAAACGACGCTGGTGTATTAAATACAAAATAATGTTGCAAATTAACGTTGTTCAAAATACTGGCTCAACTTTCAAGTACATATGATACAAAAAAGTTACTTCTTCTCTGATTAGTTTAGCACTGAAAAACTATTAAACTCAGAAAATAAATAATTAGTGGAAATATTACATTAATCTCTAAATAAAACTTGTATCAATGGTCTTTAATTGCATCTCTCAGTTTTTAAGTAACTTCCTTATTGTAATCAATATTTGTCATAAAGTAATTCAAATGTCCCCTTTTAGCGTCAATGTACACAGTCATAAATCGCCTTTGATTGTAGAATTACGGTGTTTTCTGGCTCTGCAGTATTGAATTCGTTAGTTTCAACATTTTAATCGGTGATAACTTCCAACGGTACTTTACATATTACAGCACCATGTTTTAAAAACGATTTCAAAAATTCTGAAAATGTCTATTTATTCAACGGGTATAGTTTTGTTCCTTCTCTCAATTTCCTACGATGTTCGTCATATTTCAAAACTTAGAATTTGCTAAAACACGGGTACAGCAAGATGCTATAAATTTTATCTGAATATTTTCTAACAAAGTGAGTCGTCATATGTAATCTAATACACACAATCTGGCACCGTGTGAGGACAAAGATAACTACTGTTCCAGTTACCACCCACTGACTAACTTATTCGCCTAATGTCAAGCCTGTTTACCTCTTTCTAAATCAATTTGATCAGTATTTCACCTAATTTTTTTTCATTAAAGGCTTTGAAGAAACGTTAGCCTGTGCACTGCTAGTGTAACTTTAGAAAGATCTACATCTACATCCATACTCCGCAAATCACAAACATTGTGGGTGGCAGAGGGTGCTAAGCACCAATCCTCTCCCGATTAGCACGAGGAAAGAAGGAATACATAAAAGCATCAGTACGGCATCTTATTTCTCGAATCTTATCCCTCCGGTCATTGCGACCTAAATAGGTTGGCGGAAGAAGTATTTCATTGCATTCGTAATTTAAAGATTTTCGCATACTCTCCAATAAATTCAAACGCAAACTACGTCGTCTTTCTTCCAAAGTATCCCAGCCCAATCTATGTGTCAATTCTGTGACGTTTTCATAAGGGCTGTAGCAACCAGTCACGAATCGAGTGGCTCTCCTCTGCACCCTCTCAACTGAGTCGATCAGGCCATTGCGATACGGATCCCAAACTCCACAACAGTAATCCAGATGCGGACGCACTAGTGTTTTATACGCTATCTCCTTTGTATGAACATTACAGTTCCTCAAAATACGACCTATGAATCGCAATTTAGAATTAGCTTTGCTTACGACGGAAGTTATGTGCAAGTCCCATTTCATGTTGCTTTGTATTATCACCCCCAGATACTTCAGGGAATCAACCGTGTCAACAGCTGAATTGGTTATTTTGTACTCGTGAGCGAACTGATTCTTTTTGTTACTTATTCGCATTGCCTTGCACTTTTTGCAATTAAGTGTAAGCTTCCATTTACGGCACCAATCGAAAAAAGCATCCAAATCGCGCTGAACTTCTAGGCAATCATCGGAGCACCTTATTTCCCTATAGATAACTGCATCGTCGGCAAACAATCGCAACCAGCATCTGATGTTGTCACCAAGATCGTTTATAATATTAAGAAAAGAAGTGGTCCTATTACACTTCCTTGAGGAACCCCCGAAGTAACATCTATCTTAGAAGAGGCTTCCGCGTCAAAGATAAAGTAGTAACTGTCATTGTGCTTAGACCTCACTGCTGAATGAACAGTTATTACGTTTTGCTGATTTAATGGAGAGTGGAGAGGCTGCAACAAATACCTTTACAGAAATTTGATTATGTTGCCACGGCAACGGCACTGCATTGACGGGTTCCCTATTCTAACCTGTTTATTAGGAAATTGGGTAAAATATTTCGTAATTGAACGTAGACTACTACTAAAGGCAACCTTGAGATAGAGAGTGATCAGGTCGCACAAACAGGATGTGCATGCAGACCTGATATTTCAAATACACATATGGACTACTTCGCGTAAGAAACACTGATTCAAGATTTCAAGCAATTCTGACAAGCATACAATCATTATCGGTCATTACCTGCATATGCTCATTCCAATATAAGCCCAACCAATGATTGAAAAAAATCTAATGACGTCACGTATCTTGCTCGTTCATGATTGGTTCTTGGTGTAATGGTGGCTACTGAGGTCTTGCCGTACACATCGCTGGCATATAGTTAAAACAGTACCCCGCCATATTGGCTCACTCAGACTAGCTCAGAGCATCAGAGATATAAAAAGCTAACGTTATAACTTGGCTTTTAGTCATAAGACAGGACAATGTTGTCCATTATGCTTGCCCACTGTCTTGCGATTAACCTCAACCAGTTGCCTTCTGTAATGTTTGTCTTGTTGATACATTCGGCTCGCTTTATGTAATATGTCATGTTGTGTGCTAAAATATTTGGGTTGTAAAAGCCATCTATTTGGTGGTTCGCCTTCAATTAATTTGTTATAGCGTTCAGTATAAATCTTGTATCATATCGAGGTACCCAACGAAGTGCAGATGAGTATGCGACTAGGCTTAATTTATGTTATCCTCCATCTCTTCAAAGCCTGGACGTGTGTGGCATTATTTGATAAATTATATACTGTGTTTATCTGCAGAAAATACATCTGTACTAGATTCTATGAACAAATGACACTAGAAAATCACATTGATTAATATGCAGTTAAATATTTGCATATTTTCCTTATCCGTTCTTCATTTATTACAGATTTCTGTTTTATTTTAATACCCGGATCTAATCATAAAACTGATAACACTTTTTATGCAAGACTTTTTTTTGTAGTGTTAATAGTAATTTATTTTCTTGTGCCTTTATTTTTAACGGTGAATTAATATGCAACCATATTAGAAGCGTCTGTGAGCAAAGTAAATGGTTTTCATGTCGCCAACATGGCTTTAGACAAGGATATTCGTTTGAATCTCAGTTAGTAGGATATATACAAGATATTTGTAATGAAATGGACAGGGGAAGTCAAGTTGATAGTGTGACACTATATCTTTCTAAGGCCTTTGACAGAGTGAGCCATAAAATGTTGCTAAATAAGGTAAAAACTATTGGAGCTGATATGCTGGGTGGAAGAATTCCTAAAAGGTAGAAAGCAAAAAGTTGGGTAGGAAATGCAATATCAAAAGAAGTAGAAGTGAACATGGGAGTCCCACAGGGTAGTGTATTGGGACCATTGTTATTCGTTATTCTAATGAATTATGAGAACTTAGAGCAAAGCGATTAATTTTTAAAAATATTATCTTTGGCATGTTATGGTTCCGCGTTACTTTGGAAAAGTCATTTAAAGATGGATTTACAATGAATATTGGACAGCTCTCTACCGTTCATTCGCCCAGGACGGTGTGGTCACCGCATTATCAGGAATAGATAACATCCACGTTTACCTGTTAAGTGAGAGCAGCTGTCCTTAGAGTTTCGTACTTGCGTCCGCAGGTACTAATGCGAAGGATGCATATACAGTATATTAGGCAAACTGCACGTTCTCCATCTCGTCCGTCTGATAGAATGCTTCACGAGATGGAATGCACTCGGGATCAGACCATACAGTCTCCAGGCTTGAGTAAAAGTTTCTTAACGTCCTGTCGAGTGAACTGCCCGTACTAGAGTGCCCAAAAATAGCTGCTTCCTCGTTTTCACAAACTTTAATAACCTGATTTCCCTCCTAAAGTTAAACAGTCAATCGTTCAGAAACACCTACTTTTCATTTGCTAATAACGACTTTAAATTTTAGAGGAAACTATTTTCTGAGCTGATCATCACAGATCACTGTGCACTCTTAACTAATGATGTCAAGCGACAACTTGTCGCGTGAGGCTCCCTACCTGTACAACTGTATTTTCCTATGGTCGGTTCTTCGCAACCTCACGAAACTTTATTGAATATTACTTTTCGCTCTGATTCATAATTAATCTATTCTTAACATATATAAATTGCCCTTATTATTAGTTCTGTTCAAGAGACAAACAGGAACAGAAAACAAAAAATGTTTTGAACTCATTAGTATTTCCAATACTTCGCTATACAATCGAAGTCCTTGAATCATCCCCAAACATAAAACGTTCTCTCTTATTATCCACCAGTTTAGTACACAATAAATTTCTTTGCTACCGTTAATTCATAAGGGATCCATCTTCAAATTTTCATTCTCAGAAGTGAAACAGCCCCACTCAGCCTGCTGTCCAATCAGTACCGTGGGACATACTCCGCGGGAAGATAAAAAGTTGCCGGAGCATCACTTCCATTCTAGTGCCGACAAGGTTTTGGTGGGAATGCGGAGCTCTATATTCGCGAATCCTGTTGCCGTAGGAAACCGGTAAACGTTATCTTTACTATCGCCTGTATTAGCATTTTAAAAATTCATCGAATGCTGATAAATATGATATCGGAAGAAGAATAATGATCGAATAAGATTTAATACTGTTTAGGTAGTCGTCGGTCGGTGTGAAATGACACGAAATGCAATGAATGACACGTTAACTCCATCTGCTGCGACAACTGCTGCAATTACACGCCTCAAACAACAGACGCCGTCACACGCAAGAGCGGACGCGTTGCTGCATGTACGATCATGGGCCACGCAGCTGGTACCACGTTCGTGCTAACTTTACCAGCATGGGCAGTCGCATCTGTTTCCACAACACATATCATAAATTTCTATCACTTTGCTGTACAGTTTATACATTTTATCTCTAGAGCTGTCACTTTTCAGCTGTCATAACGACATGCATTTCAATAAATTAATTTTGCTCTCTGAAATATTTCATTAACGGCGGTCAGTTGGTACAGTGACAGAGTAGATACATAACGACATAAAATCCTTCAACGGACCTAAACGTTTGGAATAACTCCCCATGCCTCCTAGGAGAGCTTCAAAATTAGTAACTTGGAGGAAAATGTTTGGAGGAGGGACGGCAAAAAATTGGCGCTGCCTCGCTACCTTGTTTCCACTGCAGAGTTCTCGAAAGCGAATACGTAGCTCTGTCACCGAGAATCATCACACTAAGGACAGTAAAGACTCATTGAAGAAATCACCTCTACGTTCTCAAAAGTATTTCGACCCTGTTTACATATACCAATCGCTGGAACTAATCTCAACGCTTAGAAATATTTGTATTTGCATAAGAATGGAAAAAATTTAGAAGCTCGTAAATGCTCTTATTTTCTCTGATGCATTCGTGAAAACCAAGTGGGACCAATAGTTGAAGCATATCGAGAATTCGAGTTTAAATTATTCAATTACATTAGGTGTAATATTTACAAATCAACTGTATCTACAACGTTGATGTGTCCACACGACTTCAGTGAAGAATTTAATGATCAATATTTATTATCTGTTAGCAGAATTTCGTGTACTCGTTCCTATTTTGCTCCTGTAAAAGTTGCTGTAATATCGAGGATTGGTGTACCTCATCTGTTTGCCAACCAGTGCTTATGTGCATTCTTAACGACTCTAAACGCTTGAAACTATCCTCGTCCTCCATCGTTCCACCATATCGTATTTTCATTACAGTTAAATTCTGAACGTGCTTGGAGATATGGTAAAATACGCATGTAATGCGTCTTCGACTGGCCGTATTTATTCTGTGATCTTGAACATCATTGCCTTGTAGTAATTTAAGTATTGGGCTTTGAGAGTTGCAAAATTTACTGTTAGGTCAATTCATTATGTGAAGACGAAATATTTGGTATTAGGAATAAAATATACGTAGATCATTTTGACTATGGGGGTTTGAAATATTTTCCGCGATTAATTTGAAATATACCGCTGGTTGTGCTAGATGGTGGCCGTCTGAGCAATTGCTCCAGTAGCGACCATCTGAGTATAGGGAGCAGGCCTCGGTAGCGTAGGGGCTAGATTACTGAGCATGGGTGTTTAAGTATCTCGCCTGCGAACGTCATGTCCGTCCTGTGATGTGTATAATTGGGTGAAAAAAATCCGTAGTGGAGAAACTGAAAGCACTGGATCACACATAATCACTATAGAGCTGGCCGAAAGCCATTAAAAATAAAAAAAATAAAAAACCAAGGGAGTTCAGTAAAATTGGTAAGGACCTATTTTTCAACTTAGGCAGTATAAAAAACGACAAATTGGTCACCAGTTCTAATAACCATAGTACATTAAGATAATCGCGAAAATAAAGTATGTAAGTATTCTCTCAAGGCTGAGCGGACAGTAAAATATCCCGGGTACCTTGGACTGTAACTAATGCTAGAAATATTCGCCCCAGAAAAAATCATTTCCGAGCATGCTTGAAGGAGTGCGTCCAGGGTGCTGCCATAGACGGTCGATCGCTTTTCTTCACAGGCATATTAGAATTTTACTGTCATTCTATACACACATTTTATTTTACCTTGCTCAGTGTAAAATACGTTAAATTACAGCCTGGGAGAAATTGTAAACAAATAAACTTTCCAAAACTTTGTTCTGGAACGTCTCAAAACGCGTTTCTTTCATTCGGTACAAGATCTAACGAATGAACGAATACATTAAATCAGGAACGAAATTTTCATTTCACTTTTTTTCCGACAATATTTGCATCGTCAATTCAGACATACGCCATTTTTTCCAACTGTAGATGATTTTTTTTCTTTCAGTAGAGGTTGCTATCACTGTTATATGGATTAAGAAATTGTTTGGTTTTTTTTTAAGTTATTTCAGATATTCCTCTTTGTGTAGCCTTTGTAGATTTCGAAAAGGCATTTGATTCAATAAGTCACAAGGCTGTCCTGCAAGCCTTAACTGGACATGGCGTGGATACAGCTTATGTTAGAGTGCTCCATAATATCCATGTCACTTCCTCAGCCTTTGTCAATGTTAGAGAACCAACCACTGAGTTTCGCATCGAAAGACGTGTTAAGCAAGGTGATCCAATCTCTACAAAATTATTTTCAGCTGTCAAAGCTAGAATGGACAGAAAAGAGAATTAGAATCAATGGCAGAAGACTTAACAACTTGAAATTTGTTGATGACATTGTGCTTGTTGCTATTGACCTTGATGAACTCCTAACCATGGTTACCGATCTCGCCTCTGGATGTAAAGCAGTTGATCTAAGAATGAAACTATCAAAAACAAAAATTAGGTCTAACAAATGGGCCACAGAGGGCAGTGTACAAATAGATAATAAATCTTTATAAAATTTCAATGAGTACATTTATCTTGGCCAGCTTGTAAATATGAGAGGTGATGTAAGACCCGGTTTTTCCCGTCGCATCAAGCTGGGATGGCAAGCATTTGGGCGGCATTCTATTATCCTGAAATCTAAAATGCCCACAAATCTAAAGCAAATAGACTATGACCAGTGCATTCTTCCTGTGCAGACATACGGCTGTGAGACCTGGACTCTAAGTGAATTTACAAAAGTAAACTAAGGACTGCCCAAAGAGCTACGGAGAGGTCAATGCTAGGCTTAACTAGAGAAGACAAGAAAAGAGCAATAGACATTAGGTCAGTTACAAAGGTCAGACATCTTAGAGAAGACAGCATCTCTGAAGTGGCAATGTGCCGGCCATACTGCACGGAGAAAAAACCAGAGGTGGACAAAAACAGTGTTAGAGGGGAGCCCGAGATCACCCCAGACCTAGAGGAAGACCACCAGACTGATGGGACAACGACATACGCAGGGTTGTCGGAGTTAACTGGCAGAGGATCGCCCAAGATCGTGCGACTTGGAGAAGACTGCTCAAGCTATATCTGAAAAAATCATGACTTTAAGAGGCCACATCAGACAATGATTGAACTGGCTGATAATGATAATGATTCTACTTAGAATTCTTTTACGCCAAATGACACATAGGTTATATAAGCCTATAAATAAAACTTTGTAAAACTATACATATTTCAACGAGTTTTTCGAGGAAATGAGGAATGTGTCTACATTGTTCCTATACTAAAATATGTTTCCAGCTGCCATCAAAGAGATTGGTGTTCACGATTAAATTAATGACTGTTTTGTGAGAGGCAGTGGTTCCTAAAAATGTTTTTAATATTTAATGATCTTCGGATTGTAATAAGTTGAGAAACACTACTGTGTATCATTCACGCCAAAGTTAAATTATTAACAATATCTAGAAGAACAACCGTTCCAAGCTAGACTAGCTCCTTTCGAGAACAATTTGGTGTTTAATAATTGTGACCATGAGTTGGGTGCAACAGCTTATACGCGATTTAACACACTCGGTCACTCTGTGGGCTTTGCAGGGTCTAAGACTAGATTACTCAATGATTCCAACAGATAGAAGTTATTACCATGTACCAACACAAACCTCCCTAAGGCTTTCAGTTGTTCCACAATGATACTATGATAAGTCCATAATCAGTATTAGCTCACCAGCAACCTATCACAGCGGGCTTGCCGTTTGTCTCTTGATGGAGCTCCTTTATACTGCTGTCACGGACCAACGCACAAGAAGCACGCTGTCACATTATCCAGTCTATTAGAGGTTATGTAGCGGCAGTGACGCGTACATCACTCAGCAGCCCATCAACAGACTCAAAGCTCTCCCTTAGGCAGTAAGTTACTAGCCGAGAGCGTTAGTCTGTCCATTACCTAATTGCCAAAAGGCATTATGCTAAAAGGAATCCTCGATAGAATTTTGCCGATGACACAAAGCGGGAACACTGTACTGTACATTGTAGCGTAATCAGCACACGTCGCTTATAATAAATAATTAATAACTGCCCAGAAGTGCTCTTTACTTAAATGTAGAGGTAACGAACGGCGAGCATTGTTTCGCTTGTATAGTGCAGTGAATATGCCGATTTCAGGTCACCAATCAGTAAAAATGATACGGAACATTTACTGGATTTCACTAAGCTTTATTTACGAGTTGTGAGCCAAGGCTAACCGATCCGGTTCTCACTCGTCAGTACAGGAAACACATCTTACTATCAGAATAACTGGATTGTAATGTCAAACGCTCTTCAAGTTTGAGAGCACTGAAGCGCTCGTAGTTTGTCTTGTATCATGGGATCTTTGTACGTTGCAAGTTTCCTTTCAGTCAGCAATTGGTGCGTGAGATTTCTAGTCCTCACCCTGCCGATTACTTAAATTGAGCTAAAAACCAATTAAGAGATACTAAAGTAACTACTTGAAGGCAGTAGCCAATTATAGCGAGATCTGACACTTGCATGACTAGTCTATCGCCACAACCAGACTCGTTAAGATTTGTAATAATTAGGTATTCCACCATCTGATATTCCAATTCTCGTTGGCGAAAAGGATAATAATTGCTTCAAATCTCTCATTTCAAAAGATACCATTTGTAATAAGTAGGTTGTCGTAAGTGCTGTATGTTTGTGGAACAGAGTATAGGTTACATGTGTCATGCTACCAATGATTTCAGTAAGTATGTTGTGTAATATTCAATGTTCGTATGTTTTCATCATGGCTAGTATAAACTAGAGTTTACTGGATAGGAGTGTGATTCATTTCTTGAGTACCTTGTCATTTAGTTAAAGATTAGAGATAGAATTCAATTGTGAGACGAATTGTCCATCAAGCAAAAAAATTCCCTGCGCCGCAATAGCTCAGAGAATAGTTACCTAACTTGGACGTAGTACGCTTGTCTCAAAGTAGCCAGTATTAGATACATTACCTCGCTTCAAATAGCTTAGCTTAACTGAAGAGCCGCATTATCCTAATTCCTCCTCAACATGGGACTGCGTGTGCCGGCTAAGACAAAGCTGACAGCAGTTGGTTGTGGACGGATTCACACTATGTTGTATTCTTGTGGCTCGGGGTGCGACAATGGTGCTTTCAAATTCCGACCAAGCCAAGGAGAATTTCTTGCACTCTAATTCCCGGAATTACCCAGAGCCTCAGTCATTGTCAAATTGGAACCGTCGAAGTGTTCTCCTGCAAAGACACGGTATTTGATACACTGCATCCGTATTTAACTCACTGTCTTGTACTGTGGTTAACATTGAAATTTTTCCTAGGAGATAAATTAACAAAACATTGGTTTTACTTTCATTTCAACATTTTTCTTTACTTTTTATGGCTATCTACGACTATCTAACGTGTTAGATAAGATAGTGAGTGTTACCATATGTCTGAGAATAGTGTTAGCTTTGTACAGCTGTGATTTGTATAGTTCTCTTTCTATAACGTACAGTTTTATGAGATTGGGAACTATCCGAACATTTGCCTACGTCACGACACAACTATCTAAAAATGTACTCAGCATAATTAGGATCAAATTTTCAATCTGGACTACCTGTACCAACCCGTTTCTGGGCATGACACTACTTCAGCACTGACAGCTTTAATTCCAGTTCTGATTTTAGATTCAAACTACCTCTCTCCAAAAGAAATGCGATTCTCCAGTTGTAAAATAAACTGTTATCTTCAAATAAATGTATGAAACACTGAAACATGACGAATGACAACGTCTTTGTCCGCGAACAGAGTAAGCAGGTGTAATGATGTATTATCACTGTCATTCCTAATGTGTTGGGATACTCTTTTTATAACATGTGGGGCTTCCTTTCCCTTGGTGAGGTGCAGCAACTTGACGTGGCTTGCCTACAGCCATATCCGCAAGTTATATTATGTGGTTATTGTAGGTGCGAGATCTCGTGGCCGAAAGGGTCTTTCGATGATGTCCCAGCTATGTTCCACGGCTTCGTGTATGGTGGCCAAATCAAGTGATTTATTCAGAAATATTCTTAAACCAACCACGCACTATCATCCAGGGGCTTTCCGTCGTTATAGGAGTACATAAAGTCTATAAATGGCTTAAATTGAAGCTAGCATAGAGATTTAATGTTATGGATCAGTTCAGTTTGACCAGAGGAGTCATACAACGTCACGTAAACAAAAATCCCAGCATGATGGAACCACCAATGACTGACAAATTGACTCCATAGCCTCAGGGTCTATGCGTCACACCTATATTATAACGATATATATATAAACGAGTTCTCCACGGTGAGTAGATTGTTAAGTTGGTAATATATGATTTGATGTTAGCGGTTGGTAATGCGGCAGTAGTTGCGAGACAGTCGGCAGGCAAGTAAGCTGGCGGATGATAATGTTTTGTAGGAGTGATTTTTTTTTTTTAACTACTTAGCGTCTCCCATAACAACTAAGTCTTTAGAGACGCGAAAGGATGGGGGGCAAGGAATGGGAAGGAATTCGGTCATGGCCTTTTGAAGGAAGCATCCCGGCATTCACCTGGAGTGATTTGGGGAAACCATGGAAAACCCAAATCTGGATGCCCGGACGAGGATTCGAACCGCCGTCCTCCCGAATGCGAGGCCAGAACGCTAGCCGTTACACCACCACGCTAGGTTTGTAGGACTGAGTGATTTTTGGCATTATCGCCACGAGATGCGACTGCCGAAATGTATTTGATATTTTTTTGTGTTCTTGTGTAATTTAAAGTGTGTTTACCGGAAGGTTATGATTGTAAAAGTTTCAGAAAGAACCGACCACAAAATATACGCAGTTATTAATGTTGAAAATGGATGTTTTTTGTTGGATCATTTTCTTTTGACTGTTTTCCCATCAGTAATTGGAATTTCATGTTTTACCTATTAAATCTTTGCGTAACGTGGTCTATCGTCAAGATACCATGGCAATATGGTTCATTTAAAAATCTACGACGGACCCGCCCTTGCAGTAATATACGGAGTAGCTTGTAAACGGCTCCGCAAATGTCTTCTACATTAAATGGCTCAGAAAATACTGTCCATCTACGAAGACACCAAGGGTTTTACGTTACAATAAGCATAAACCAACTGCAAACGTGACTCATTTGACGAAGTAACCTGTTGCTGATCATACAGTTTCCAACATATTGAGCCCAGGAAAGTCGTTGAGACCGTTTTCCCTCTTGCTATTCGGGATTGGAAGGCACGGAATTAGGATTGGTACTTAGCACCCTCTGCCACCCACAATATTTGTGAATTGCAGAGTATGGATGCAGATGTAGATGTAGAAGATCGCCGTTTGATTACCAATATTTATTTCTCGATTATATTTTGAGAAAATGACTGGCATCTAATAATCCTTTAATTGCAGCTCGTATAGTCCAATTATTCTCTTCAAATTTACATAAAAGTTGGAATTTTTTAATTAGAGCTTTACGGCTCGTCGACGTCATTAAAACCAGGAGATTAAAGCACCGGGGATGGAGAGGAAAACGGCCATAATCTTTTGATGAAACCATCTCAGTATTCATCCAGGCTGATCTCACGAAAATATGGAATACCGAAATCTTGATGTTCGGATCTGGTCCCAAACACCACATTCGAACATTAATCACACAACCATCAAGCTCGGAGAAAAGTTGAACAGAAGGAGATATGTATAACAGATCAAACTTTCATAACCATATTTTTCTTCGATTATGGTATTTATCGTAACTCCTAAGATAATATTCAAATATTAATGTAACATGGTGCATTCTCAAGCGATCGACTACTGAACTTAAAAATAACACCCAATGAAAATCATTTCAATCATAATATTATTATCTTTTTCAATCATTTTCACATTCGGCTATTAAAATGAGTGAATATTAAATTCATCCAGCAATAGAGATTTTAAAAAAAATATATATTTATAACCTCGTGACTAGTACAAATAAACAGTTATTTATTCTTATTAAGAGTACAGCTACATTATGTACGGCCCACAGTTCCTATTACTGGACGAAAAATGTTACAAACATACATTTAAAACTGTTTACTCTCAAATAACTTTTAATTATCTCTTTATACCGTTAAACAATTTTCGCAACTTAGCCAATAAACCGCTAGTTTCTTGTTGTCAGTTACACGCCTTCTCGTGAACCTGCGAACAGCTGAGCAAAATACACGACTCCGCCTGGCTTAAAGGAGATGTAAAGTTCAGAGGAGATGCGGTCACTGGTTCCAGGAGAGAATTGTGACCATAGCTTGAATTAGATTAATCGGTGTTTATATCACATAGAATTTAATCATTTTTTATGACCGTTGTCTTTCATTTTATCATTCAATGCAGTTGATATACTAAAAGTTTTTGGTTGAAAAAATATTAGTTATGGTGAGAGAATTGTTTTAGAAAGGATCGGAAGTAGATGAAATAAATGAGTTAAATTAAACAAGAGGCAAAAACGACAATTAAGTATTTCATCTATGGGAGACATTTGGCAGTGAAAGACCACATGCCAAAACATTCCTATTTGTCCACTGAAAGTTTTTCGTCGTTTTTCTGTCACAGACGTAAACTTGGCAGATCAAACAACAATCCTCAACGAAGATAATAGTAGATGTCTGCACAAAAACAAGTATTTCCGAAGCTCCTCGTTAGACTGAGTATCAGAGCTGGGCAGCAGATTCTAAAGCTCTGGATTGAGACAGCAGCACAGTATATTTTACGAAACATGTAAAAAATATGTAATAATAAAACGTAAACGAGGTAATAAATGCAGAATTATTTAAATCGATATAATAGGGAACAAATCCTCAGATTGTGAAGTAGCCAACTTATATAAGATGATCTGCTATTAAAAATAAAATTGTTTGTTCCCATATGAAATAAAATTTATGGCTTTTTAACAAAAAGTGTTTACCCTAATATAGTTGTTACTAAGAACTTGATGACATGAACTTTATCTCTAGTCGAGCGCAACACTCGATTAAAACTAATCATGCTCAAAGAAGGATTTGCAACGGCACCCCCTGAACATTAATTCAGCGCGTTAGTGACGACATTAATGTGTCATATAATTTGAGACAGTGAAAAATTGCCCTACAAAAATGGGACGGTACATTTGCTTAATGTCTGATGTTTTTGATGTCGACTCAGTCACTTTAAAGATATTATGAATGTTACGTGAAAAAACACTAACCAACGCTGATGACAGTACCAGCGACATTTTACACTAAAACCTTACAGCCCATTGCGAAGACCCAATCTCTTAAGTTACGAGAAATCATTAACAACCTGCAGTCCTGATGAATGAGAATTAACGCAGGTTCAGCTAAGCAATAGAAGACGCAGAAGGGTGTAACGACGTTCGGAGAGCAGAAGAAAGAATCATAGTGGATTTTGTTCCATGAATTAATTAAAAATACAATCGAAAAATACATGAAAACAAGTAGCCTGGATACAACATGGTTATATCTTTAATAGCATTTGGCCACCAGGCCATGCAGCTACGTGAATTTTAATTTATTTTTTTTTAATCTTTTTTTCATTCTCCATATTACATTGCTTCTACTAAACACAGACAGCAAAGGACGAAAACAACAATTATTAAAACCATCCATGTATCGAATAAACGATGGCTGCAATGCGATGCCGGCTTTCTAGTTCCTTGGCCATCTGATAGCAGTGATATTACGCTACAGTAGGAGTCATTGTGTCGGATAGCAGGTTGCACTCACCACGTCGTCGTAGTGACCTCCGGCGACGGCCTGTATGGCGGAGGGTGTCCCGGCACTGGCTGCAGCCATGACGAGACAGTACAGAGCGGCGGCAGCTGCGGCGGCCGCTAGCAGCAGGGCAGCAGTGACGACAGCCGCAGCGGCAGGCAGCAGCGTGCGGACGCCGCCAGGCGCCGAGCCGGAAGTGGCTGCGAGGAGGCGCGAGGCGGCGGGCAGGCGCGCCACGTCGCGCGGCGCGAGCGACGCGCGCTCGGCGGCGCGGACGATGTGGCGCAGGCGGCGCGCCGCGCGCTCGGCGCGAGGCCGCTCGCACTCCATGCCGGTCGGGGCGGCTCTGCTGACGACGCCACCGGCCGCGCCACGCCGGCCGGCGACGGCCGCGCATGCGCACACTGGCCGTCGCCGGCCGCACGGTGGCTGCATTTAGTGGCGGTAATGGACTGGCGGCGTAGGCGACGAGTGCGTAACGATTAGCCAGACAAGCCACCTCTTCCTCAGCCAACCCTCAGATACTTAACTAAGCTGCAGCTTGCCAGTACAGCTCTTTCGACGTCACGTAGGGGAGAGGGGTACACTATCGTCCTCTCTACGACCTACAAGTCTTCTACGACGCCTTAAGCCCCGTACTCACTAGCGAGCTGTAACTGTAACCGTTGCGCGTTACTGTTACCAAATACGATAGTATGTACGTGTCTCGCGAGCCTGCCGTGAGCGGAACGTGATTCATTCGCAGCGAGCCGACATTAAACAGGTCCACAGTCTGTAACTGAAACCGTTTCACGTTACTGTTACCGTGAACCGTAGTGTGTACGTGGCTCGCGTATTGCCGCGAGCGGAACGCGTTGCATTCGCAGCGATCAAACGATTGTCGGTTTTTCCTGCGAATCAAAATGCGCTCTCAGTGCGTTATGGACGTCGAGAGAGAGGTTGCTGCACGTTGCGAACCTACCAGTATCTTCAGCGACATGAGTGAATGGAAAGAGGATAAATGAAACCGAGGAAGTATGCAAGCAAAAAGTTATTAATTTATTGGCTACGTACAGAAGGGAGCGTATGAAAATGAAGAAATCAACCGAAACAGGAAAAAGTGAAAAATTATACCAGGGAACCAAAAAATGCAATTCAACATGAAATATTTAATATAATTATGCGTGCTGATCAAGGATATTAAACTCTATACATAAGTACGGTTATTACTCCACTGCACAAGCTCCACACCCTTCAGCTTCCTTCACTATAAATCGAGATATAGCTCGCCCTTCCACTTTCAAAACTATCACACTCCTCTCCAGAACCCACCATACTCCTTGTACAGCAACAATATTGAGTATTCATCAGGTATGTGTTTAGAAAATTACGTATGAATTTTTTGAAATAAATTATATTATTTTTTTATTATTGGCTAAAGGATTACCTTGATTTGTTCTTTCAATGCTCCTATCAGCACCTGGCACGCTTCAGGGACAATTGAGCTCATGGCTTGTTTGGAAATCAGGTAAACTTGTAAAATAATCACCAGTAACTAAGTACCTCAGCGTCACAGCTAACCGGTCTTGAACCGACACTGCTTCTCGGAACGAAGTGTCTCTTCGTTCTATCTTGGGCCCATTTATGTTCATTAGATATTCAAAATCATTTGGAGAGATTCTCGTGAAATTTTTGTAATGACTACTCATTTGTTCATTTATTAAAAGAAGAATTAGTTCACTTTCTCGATACATTCCATGAATACGCCATCTTCGTGGACGTTTATAATCATCGAGTAAAGCATCTACAAGTATGTATACTGCACAAGTGAGATACACTTCTTCCGACATCGCGGAGTTCCAAAAGAACACTGCGGATAGAGACGGCTTGTGATGTAGATGTGAAATTACCGTACACACCAGAACCTCGTTACTGTATCAGTTCGGTTACAGTTACAACTCGCTAGTGAGTACGCTCAGTGAGGTGGCACGGTGTTCGTCGTGAGCGAAGTACGCTTCACGCGTACACACTAGAACGTGGTTACTGTATCTGTTCGGTTACAGTTACAGCTCGCTAGTGAGTACGCTCAGTGAGGTAGCTTGGTGTTCGTCGTGAGCAAAGTTCGCTTCACGCCTACACATTAGAACGTGGTTACTGTATCTGTTTGGTTACAGTTACAGCTCACTAGTGAGCACGCTCAGTGAGGTGACTTGGTGTTCGTCGCGAGTGAAGTACGCTTCACGCGTACACACTAGAACGTGGTTACTGTTTCTGTTCGGTTAGAGTTACAGCTCGCTAGTGAGTACGCTCAGTGAGGTGGCTTGGTGTTCGTCGTGAGCATAGTTCGCTTCACGCCTACACATTAGAACGTGGTTAGTGTATCTGTTCGGTTACAGTTACAGCTCACTAGTGAGCACGCTCAGTGAGGTGACTTGGTGTTCGTCGCGAGTGAAGTTCACTTCACGCTTACACACTAGAACGTGGTTACTGTATCTGTTTGGTTACAGTTACAGCTCACTAGTGAGCACGCTCAGTGAGGTGACTTGGTGTTCGTCGCGAGTGAAGTTCACTTCACGTGTACACACTAGAACGTGGTTACTGTATCTGTTCGGTTACAGTTATAGCTCGACACTACAATAATAGAAGAAAGTGAATGTTCTCATCTGTCAGCGTAGCATGTTGTAATCTTCGTATCTGACTGACAGGAACGACAGTTTAACCTGGAGGTAGTTTTGGGTTCGATATGGATGTTTAATGTAGTCGGTCTCTAGAGGAGAATTTGACTAACCTCGTAGTGATCTTGCAGCTGCAAAAGCCTCTTCTATCTTGATGATCTTGATCAGTAGCTCTTCTGCCTTGCGTCTTATGTGCTAATAGTTATATGTTATGTCAGGTCAGTCTCCACTGACGTTTGTACGTTGGGGAATATAGGGGGATGCTAGAACGTATTGGGTTACCAGCTGAGATTCTATCGTAATGTAAATGAGGCGTGTAACAGTTATGAGGTCCCAATTAATAGTCATTCGAAGTCATGACATTGAAGCAGATAGCATGTCTGCGCGTATCCTCCAGACAGAGCCTATAAGGGATGTTAATTTCATCTGACTGAATATCAGATTATTGGGTGATCGATTGGCAAGCTACCTGGCTGATAACATGCCGACCCCCATGGTCTTGCAGGACCTCACACTGGAGCAAAGAGAGTCGGTTCTGCTGTGAGCAACCCATAGCAACCGATGAAAGCTACTCGTGGCATAATCTGTTTACTCGTCGATGTCAAGCAAAATTTTCATTACTCCGGAGGTGAACCTGGTAGACGTCATTAAGGTATTGAAAGTAGTACTAAAGATTGAATCAGCGTCACAGCACTTTTGCAACAAACAATTTTGTGCTGAGCGCGGTGCATGCTGACACTGGTACTAAAGTGACTTATTACTTTCATTTTCTCTTTAAACAATCTATATATTCAAAATGACTTTTACAGCGTAGCCAGTATGATGATGTGCTACTATGTTTCTACATCGTGTAGTTTTTTATGAGGGCGTTACTGAAGAGCGTTTTCGCATTCGCCTAGATTATTACGCGTGTACACTGTAAAAGCTCGTTTAGGGTATTTAAATTAATTAGCTTTTTAATCTATATCATTGAAAAATATGACACACTGTATTTCAGGATTATTTTTAAAAAGGTTGGGAGTGAATGAAATGTTAACCATCATTAAAAATTACATAGGTCATATTATGCAATATCTTGATCTCCCGAAACAGTTTACGACAAACAGTTGGTTTATTTATTCCAACCTTATTGAACTTAGAAAAACATTAAACAATTGAGCGAGCAATGAGCAAAGACATCCTAACAGGGTGTAGGTTTCGAACTGTTAGACCATTGCTGAAACCACCCGATTAGATTGAAGGCAGGCATTACCGCGTTCGATGCTGCCTTGCCAGCAGAGCTCTCGATGTGACGCCGCCAGGCTCCGTGCCAGGCGGTAGCCTCCTTTCTCCCGGGTAAGGCGTCAGGATCGGCAGGGATGGAAACAGCTGAGCATCAAACTCTCTCTTCCACCGTCAGTCACTAAGTGTCACTCTCGCCTCGAAGTCAGATCCCCACCACTCCTCCTGAGATGCGCCTCGAAAGCTCTCCCTCCCTCACCACAAAATTGTGAAAACATTGTGGCTGTTGAAGGATGAAAGCTGTGATTCGCCAAAGAAACGAGTCCGCTATTGGACTCTCGCATTCTGAGAAACGCTTTTTTTTTTCCCTTGTACGTGACAACTCATCACTTTGAGAGATCATTCAGACGTCATGGTTTCGCACTGTAAAATCCATTTTTACCCTCGGCAGACACGAAACTGTTATCTAGTAGCCATCACGACCACCTCTAAAAAGAGAATCTTTCCACACCTGTTCACGAGGCCGGACGAGCCGTGTAATCCCTCCGAAGTTGTTGTGGGCACGCGCCCCTCTGACTAGTTCTGTGGGGGACTACAACACCTATAATAAAGGATACAACAACGTGATTTCTTCCAGTCATATATATTGCCAAAGAGACAGTATTTGGAAATGCTGACATTCTACACTAGATATAAGTGGTGCGCTTCATCGTATAAATCAAATAAAAACCCAGTTTAAAAATGGAAAAGAAAGAACAGCTTAGCTGCCGTAGCGTATGGGCTAGCGAACTAGTCTCTTGCACCCGGGGGTATAGGTGTTAGGTGTTTTTCATTAGGTATTGTGTTCGTCATGTGTTGTCTATATTATGTATAGCAATAATACAAGCGACGAATATATTTCTTGAGGTTATAAGCACAAAATTGTCACTGGCTATATGGCCAAACATCTCTTAAACAATGAGTCTGGTATCTGCATTTACGCACCATAGCTCCCTTCAAACTAAAGATAAGCTCTTCAAATTTTGCAGAGTGAAATTTTGGGTAAAATACATGTCAAGTTCATAAATCATCAAGGGATCAAGAACTTTGATCCTTTACTCATGCTGACGTCACTGAACTCTGGCGTCACAGAATGCTGTAGTCAAGTTCCCTGCTCCCGGCCTTCATTTGCGGACTAGTAGGGACAGAGATGTTATCACAAAATCGAGGTATTTAAAACTTAAGCAACTGAAAAGAAATCAATTGCCAGAATAATTTCATTAAGTTTTCTTTTCTGTGCATTTCATTCTAAATTAAATACGTCAATTTAATTAAAATATAAGATAAAACTTTACGATTAAAAAAATGTGTAATAAAATTATATTTTACGATTCAATTAAGTCCTTCCCGGTGTTGCCAGTTTTCAGTCACTACTGGCACACTGCCAGCCATATTTAGGTATTTGGACATCAGATATGAGTTTAAGACTATTAAAAGTAAAAAAAGAGTAGATTATTTTTTTATCACCCTGAATAAAACGTTTACAACAAATATGAAAAAATTTACACATTAAAAAAATATCTCAATTCTAAAGAAAAATACACTACACTTTCCTGAAAGAAAGTACCCCAGATTAGGGAATCTGGGAAGATACAAAACATCTGAAAAACCCTATATTTAGAAGAAATAAAATCCTCATGAAACTTTCAGAGAGCAGCTGAAGACATTCTTCGAATAACGAAACCCCTAGAGTGAAGGTAACGAAGGCGGAAACTGATGGCGAGTAATAGTATCAACGTATGTATGATACCCAACATCGTATCTACCCACATCGTTAGCTACTGGAAGATTTCCGCTCAAGGACCAAACTCTCTGCACTAGGATATATAGCTAGTTTTTGCATAAGAAGGGAAAATATGCTTCCCAAAATTTGCAAGAAACTCAAAAATTATTTCCGTAAAACCGCCAGACTAACACATATAATTATTCTGTAAGATTCCAAATTCTTAACATCTTACCCTCCAAAAGTACTGCCTCGTACGGTTCTCCCTAGAATTAAATATGATTAAGCGATGCAGTAGAAGTAAAATTTTCTTTAAGTTATAAATATATCTAACTAACTTATTTTCAAAATGCCCGCGAAGACAGAAAAGTTCACTAACTCACCTAGCGATCGAAATCCGCAGTTCACTAACTCGTCTAGCGATAGAAATCCGCGTGTAACCTGTGTTCCATGTTCTCTAAACGCCATTATCTAATTAAACAGATAAACAAAGGTAACGAGATAAACAGCGGTTTGCCGCAATGATTCGTGTTAGTTATTCCACTGCTGAATTGTGGGACTGTTTTCGATAGATCTACATCCAACTATCGATGAACATGCTGTGGATGATGACTGTGTAAATACGTAGGAACATCAGCAACGTACGACCCGAGCAGAAAGGGCACTACAACATGTGCTTTATATACCCCATTCCTTAAGAATTTCTACACTTTTAATTTCATTATCAAAGCTCATAATTAGATCTTCCCATGTGCAGCCAGTTTCCACATTCAGGAATTTGAAATTTCGCCATCTTAGGTTTGCACTTTTTGATACTTGGTTTTAAGAAGTTGTTGGTTTTCCATACGATATGTGATAGTTTATAATCATTTATTAGTTTATCTTTTGGTGGAAACCAGGTAACCTGACGTATTTGTAGTCTGCAAGATGTTTTCAGATAGAATTCGCGTCACGCTTACAGGAGTTTGGTTCTTCCTACATCTGAGTAATTCCTTTCCCTCTTTCTGATTTTTTCCATTTAATAATTTAGGTGCTATATCATCTAAAACGTAAAACTCATGAAGCAGTGTTTATCTTAATCAGCCAGTTATATTCGTATACAACATTAAGAGCCACTTCCATGAGTTTGGTAGATAACACTGGTACTACCTTAGCTTGCTCAGATGCATGCAAACTAGAAGAGATAGATAGTGCTAGGATAGCGCAATTTAATTACTTCTCAGAATTTCACCCAAGCTGCAATGGACGTTTTGTTACATTAATTCAGACACATTTTGTAATTTGTGATTAAAGTTTCCTCCCTAGATCACCATTACTTACACGCTAATGATCACATTTATCAACGAAAAATGTGCCACCTTTTTTATAAGTGATGTTTATATTTACAGGTAACGCGTTTCTATTACCAGTCTGCTATGGAAACATTCTTTTTCTTCTAGTCACCTTACATTTAACTCGGGAACAAAGACGATTTAGATTTGAAGCTTGCGATATAAGAGCCACATTACAGTTTCCTTTGATAGCGATGTATGAAATGATATAAATGTGTTACTTATGTGTTATTTATTACTAAATTTGATTTGAAATGATGCTTCCAACACTTAATTTAACATTGCAAGTTTTAAATGATATAACAGTCAAATAAATTAGCATATAAGCTCTTTGACAGTTTTTACTTCATATTTGTCTATTGCACGTATCTTTTCGAAGATATGGGAAGGAAATTAATGTATTTTTTAGATCACCGTTACGAATTTAAAGAGTAATAAATACACTTGGCCATTTAGTTAAAATCAGAAATAAAGAAAAATGTGTAAGCACCGATGCTCCCGTCGTTACGAAATTGAGTACGCCGCTGAACAAGAAAGAATTGAGGTTTATGCGGGCGTTCTGGCCCGAAGATGGCCGTCTGAAGTTTAATGCGGCACTTTCTTGCTACAGAACAGATGGTTCGTCCGCAATAAAAAAGAATATGTGCAGCTGACGGGGTGGGAATTTTCTCAGAGAAACAAAGTTTTAAACTCTTCAAGCGAAAAGAATCGTTTCCAGCGAGAAAGACTAAAGATTAACTATTGCAGATACGTGTAAATCTTTACGGTTGCAACAGAAACTCGAAGGGTTTGCGTCCACTGAAGCATTTCCAACGAGTTCTGGCTACTGGAGGGACAATAAAATTGCTGTTAACATTTTGAGTTTTTTGGGGATTCTAACTTATCCATAACTAGAAGTAAAGAGCAGGTTGTATCATTATAAGGTTGAAAAGCAAATGTCATCGTCTATGTCGATATTTTTACAGGAATTTTCTGTGCTATCTCATTTGTGTAGCCGTACTTCGAGGCTAAGCGGAAGTATCGCAGTTTCAGTCATCATTAGAACACAAGTCGATGACACTGTTCGACGTTTCTGGTACCGCTGTACAATGAAAAAAAAAATCATTAAACTTGACAGGTACGTTTTAAGAGACTTGGAAACAGGTGAGGTATTTACTTCCATGAAAATTTATACCAAACACATGACTTGCGACACATAATTCTGATGTTTATGGTTTATTACTACTACCATTTACATCCGCTTTCTTACAATGAAAATTATCATGTGTGTTTCAATTTCGCATATATGTATGAGATTCAGACAACTTTCGTGACAGCTTAAAAACGGGAATATTTACGGGAAGACTGAATATGACTTTGTTGTTGACGATCACATATTCGCCAGACCTGCAAAGATACTCGGAGAGAAAGTAATGTAGAATTATTCAAAGGAAAAGGGATGGTATTACAACTGTCCGATCAAGTACTAGAAAAAAACTGTACTAACTAGTAACAGATTTTTAAGCCTAAATTTGGGATAAAAGCAGCCATCTGGTAATAAACCATCATCTTAGAGCTCCCATTAACATTAGGATCCTAATGATACCATAGAAACATTGTTCTTGATCTAACAAAACATTCCCTCTTAGTGTCTGACAATCACAGACACTTTTTTTGCGTGCTACAGAAGTATATTTTCCAGAATGCTGTGGGAAAATTCAAGCCTCTTCGTCGCAAAAGGAGACCAAAAAATAAAAAGTGTGAGATCACAAATGCCTACCTAAATTTCTACTATTATTGTCATACATGCTAATAGTACATCGCTCGAAACATTAACTGACAGTGAGAAAGAAAAAAACTAATGACCAAGGCTACAAGCCACCTTAGCATAAGTTTACAGCTCCCGTTGTAAAAATATTTTAAATAGGATAAACGAATTTTAAGCAGTAGCGTTAAGAAAGAGTGGGAATATCTTAACAGTAGTAGAGTCGTCTGAAAAGTTCTCGACCTCTATCTACCTTGCCCGATAAGTGAGCAAGGTTTGGATAGGCAATCGGGAGGTTCTAATCGCATTCCAGCCTGCTTAATTTCGGTATTCCATTGTTTTCCGTAGTCACTCCAGGCAAATAACGGGATGGTCCCTTCAAAAGCGCATGACCAAATTCCTTCTCGTTCCTTAACCTCACCCTCATCCGACTCTAAAGACCTCGACTTCCACGAGCCAAAGACCCCTAATAAAAAAAATCAACGTCAATCAAAGATGACTATGTCATCGATAAAATAGTATAAATGATATCTCACGAATATTTCATGACCAATCGTAAGTTTCATGAAACAGGCTGTAATTTTATTTATCATGACATTACGGAATAGTGAAATCATGTAGTCGTAATGTCCTGACGACAGGGTTTCTTATCGGCTGCGCAATCCGCCTGTATCATAGCCGCCTAGCCTTACCCAGTAGACCTGTCGGGTGTAGAGGAACTCCAATTTAACGTGGAACCCAAACCACGGTAGCGTTCTGTTGTACTTCACGTTACACATCAAGCTTTGCCAGAAATGAATGTCAATTTCAGGACCTTTGAAAAACCCCGCCAAGGCACGTATTCGAAACGGGGACCTTCAAATCACCAGTCAGATGCCTTAACCACTGAGTTACCTCAGCGTTCCAAATAACGAATACTCGGCGAGACCCATACCCATTAAAGTAAATCCCGGGGATGTAATTTATTTCGTATTTTGAATTTCTGTACTTTCAACGGAAAACGTTGAACAAAAATGGTGTTCCAATCACGCAGATCGAATTATACTATAACATTTAAAATTATTTTTTAATATATTCTAAACTGAATGTAGTGGTAAATAAATAATTAAAATTTCACAGTTTGTTACCTCATTCAGGACAATGATAAAGAATGATTTTATTTTGCAGTTGTACCATACTATAAATTAATTTTAACATCATTTTGATTCTTCTATTTCTTGGACGTATGCTATTTGGAACCTGCGAACACAAACTGTTTTCTCCATCTCCGCAAAACCACTTAGATGCAATGGCTATCCTGTAAGCATGACTTTAGTTGCAATATTCTTCCTCCTGCAAATGATTTCTTGGCGTCTGATTAATCTGATCCTTGCAGTACTTTAACCGCCTGCGGAAACTGACACTTTTGAGGCGGGGAACTAGCAGCAATTTACACATTATTTGAATTTTTTTTCTTATTTCTTAACTACAGTTTCTTCTCGTTTGATTCCACTGTTTCTAATTCGTTAAATATAGGATTCAACTTTATACGTTGGTTTTCGAACGTCACGTAGTACAGATTTTAGGCAATAAACTCTCCTTCTAGCAATAGTAGAATCAAAGAAGATAGATGTACAACTCAATCAGGCAATGCGGATAATTGCGGGATGCATTCGGAGTACGAACACCGTATGGCTTCCATTGCTATTTAACACTTCACCTCCAGCACTAAGAAGATCAGAAGTTCTCTTAAAAATCTGGAAAAATATACTAAAGAACACTCAGCTGCCAATACATCAAGACATTATTCAAGCAAAACACCAACGCTTGAAATCGAGGAAAGCGCCATGGCGAAAAGCAATTAACCTTTGAAAAGTCCTCTTTCAACATCAAGAAGCTGTGGACAACTCAATGGGAGCAGTCATCAGTAGCCAACAAAAATATTGTCGAGGATCCATCAGTACGGTTACAAGGTTTCGATCTGCCCAGGAGGCAATAGAGAATCATCAATCAAATTTGAACAGGGCAAGGCAGATGCGCCTACTTATTACACAAATGGGGTTGGGTAGATTCTGCAAATTGTGACTGTGGATCCACCTTACAGACAATCCATCACATCGTTTCTGACTGTCCTCTTCGGACCTTCAAGGGAACAATAGCAGAAATACATGATGCGTCGATTAGTGCAGTAGACTGGATTAAAAAATTAGATATAGAGATCTGAAATTGTACGAGCTTGTGATATACACATTTGTCATAACCTATTTATTGTGTACCTTGCTAAACATCATACGAGAAATAAATAAATAGTAGAATATCATCTAATTTTACTCCTGTATATCCTAGCTTCATTAAACAGAAGATAAATGAGACAGATATGTACTATCACCAACAAACTCCAGCTGAGATATTAAGAATATATTGCATTGGTAAATGCCTTTCTCGTAAGTGAAGGTAAACATACTTTTCTGTAAAATATACGTGACTCTGAGTAGAAATTACAACATTGACTGTCAAATACTTGTCCAGTTTAACACAAAATTTATTGGTAGACTGGATGGCTGCAATGACAAATAAATGTTAAAACGAACTGTTCTGAAGTTTCACGAAAGTTACAGAAAAACCAGCAGTTTGACCATGCGCTTTCAAAAGCTACCATACTGGACCGAAAAAATTATAATGGACTCAGTTAAATATTTTAGACTGACGTCCAAATACAGTTCCTAGTCGATTTTGCGCAAACTTCTAGCCGAATTCTGAAACAGACACCTGTTTACGCTCCATAAATTACACATCGAAGGAGCGTTCAAACTATGCCATACGGCAAGGCAGGCAAGGTTATATGGGAAAGTCAGTTGTTGAAGCCATATGGCTCCACTGAAAATTCACTGCGTCCGCGTAAGAAACAGCATTCAGTGACAAATTGTTCCCTACGGGGATCTGCTTGTTCCCGCAGCTGCAGCGATGAAATTAGAAAGGGAATCGTGTCGTGAACCGCGGAAATGATGGCTTTGGATACGTCACACTCTCCAATTTAGAACCAGATATGAATGCAGTGACTCGATGAATAAGTTATTAATGAACGATTCAAATGAGTTCAGTCTCGAGTACAGAAGTGAGGATGGTTTCTGAATCATCTTCGAATGTCAAATTATTAGATTGTTCGTGGATTTAATTATATATATGAAATAACTAGACCACGATCATGTTTAAAATTTTAACTTGATTTTATTGCTAGTGAAATTGGCCTAAAAAATATAGAAACTGAGTCTGTAAAACTCTGTCGAAAAACTGTCTCTTAGTCTCTGCTGACCGCATTATATAAGTTCTATAGAATGTTCTAGAATACTACAAAGGCTTCCGACAGATATTTCTCGAACATTAACAATACTTAAACAAATCCTATTAAAAAAACAATCAGAATTAATACTTAATAATTTACAGTCATTACAAAATGCTTAGAAATGAAAATTAAAGATACATAAACACAAAATTATCCACATAAATCGTTTTTAGCTGTAGTAAATCGTCCTCTAAACATCGTGGCTCTCCTTAATACAGGGTCCGGCAATAAAACCTACCTCATTTTAATGTTTTGTCACATAAAAAGTAAATATGATAGAGAATAATTACTTTTATTTATGAAAAATACTTACTTTGCCATTTTTAATAATTTGGTTTTAAAAATTATATCTGCCCTCCATTGTTGACACATTGACAAAGTCTATCCAGAAAGTTCTCCATACATTTTCGCGTCATTTCTCATGGAATGGCTGCCAATTCTTGGGTAATGGCCTCTTTAAGTGCTTGCAGTGTTGTGGGACGATGTTTGCACACTATAGTCTTTAAGTGTCCCCAAAGATTGGTGAATGTTGCATAGATACACTCACACGCGCCAAATTTTCCGGCGTTGTTGCAGTCCGAGGACGGCCTGTAGGTTTCTTTTTTTTTTTAGTGCTGAACCTGTCTTTCTAAAGTTTGACACCCACAGTTGAATAGTTTTTCTATCCGGGACACGATCATGTAGGCCAAGTTCGAATCGTCTCCGAAAATCTGAGAACAACTGTTACGAATAAATTCGTCCACAACAAACGCACGATGCTCACCAAGCCATGACATGGCGCACACTGAAAATGGCAGGTACACCTCTTTAAAACAAAACACATTCCACATCAGTATCCTCACTACAACCCGCACGCCGGCTACGTGAAATGTGGGAGGTTTTATTGCCGGACCCTGTACTTACAATTACAAACATTTAAGCAATTCTCTGGCATAGTTCTATCCTTAAACATATTGAATGGTATTTACATAATTTATTTTCATCAGAAAAAGTCTATTTACACTGATTTACAATAAAATACAATGCAAATATACAAAACCATTTTCAATCACACTCTAGCTTGCTACAAATGCTTCATAAAATACAAGTCAAGTTAAAGATTAGGTTTGAGGGCTCTTACAAAGTGTTTCTCAATTTGATAGGGTTGAAAATCTGCAATGGTGACACACCATTTAGAAGAGTTATTCCACTCAGTTTCCGTTTAGCACTTAAGCTGCAGTTTTTGGGAACAGGGGACTCCTTTTTTAAAATCTTTATTGAAAATGTCCTGCTAGATTCATTATTTTTATTTATTTCTTCCAAATCTAATTGCTATTTCCGTGAGCGCATCATGCCTTTTATTACGATCTTTGTATCCTTCTAAGCTACAATCCCATTAAACATAAAAACACATTCAGAATTTTTTTTTTTTTTTTTTTTTTTTTTTTTTTTGCTTATGGCATTACGCCTCATTGACGTCGATGTCATTATAGATGGGAAGGATGGGGGAACAAGGAGGCATTCGCCTGGAATGATTTGGGAAAACCATGGAAAACCCAAATCTGGCTGCTCTGACGGGTGTTCGAACCCGCATCCACCCGAATGCGTGGTCAGAGCGTTACCGCTCACTCACTAAGCGCGGTAAAGCTCTATTAATGCATAGACTTTCTCTTTAGTCCACTCTGTATTTAGTGTAGAATGTCATTGATATCCCTTCTCCCTCCCTCCCTCCCAATAGGCCAAGCGACACGTCTTCTCTAACTACTACCTCCAGAAATAGTATGGCTTCCTTTGAAGTGGACCGACACAAGTCGGATGTGAGATCGTTAGCCACATGGCACTTTTTTGCTGTACGACACAGGCCAGTACATTCGTTGACACTACCTTAAACCCATGTGTTGCCATATGGCACATAAAAGCTGCAGTTGTTAACAAATCATACACGAACAGATAGACACAACAGAGTCCCGCCTGACCAGCGAAAGGCGACAAGTCGAGTTGTAAACATAGTGAAATATACAGCCCTAGTAAAAAGGAACCATGCCGAACAGCAGGATAAGTGCTATTAAAAAGAAGATTTTGTCAGCAAGGCATTATGATAGCAGCAAACATTGATTCGCCATTGTTCTAGTGATGTCATTAGTTATTTCTGACGTAGTGGAAAGCATACCGATCCAGCGTTTACATTATTCGCTGGTCGATCCTGCCTCACGACTGTGTTCGGGTTGTAGTGTGTACCGCAGGGGGACAATGTTAGGTGACCACACAGCGCAGAATTACCTCGCGCGTGTGCCCTACGTCAGCACAGCCGCACCGGCTGTTCATAAGCGTAAACATTTAGTCCCCCGTTTTTGTCAACGCCAAAGTGTTCATTCATTTGCACAATGACAAACATAACTGTTCCATAATGAATCTGGACCCTCGTGGTCCGCTCAACTGATTCATTCTATTTGAAATACAGTAATTTTCCACCAGGCATATGCCCCGCACGTTCTCATCTGGCTGCATGCGAATAGATGCACTGTCGGGCAACGTTAATCAGCGATTCGTTTACATGGAACGTTCATTATGTTTTTATTGGCGCAAGCATCGGTTCTGTTAGATCATACATAAAACAATATTTTAATGAGTTATTACATCGTTTGCGCTGGTTACGAGAACACAAATGACATCGAATATTTTAAAGTGATTTTTATTAAGTTTTTCTTACACTGCAACGATATTATTTAGATCTACGAGGTCTGTCCTAGGCAAATATACCATTTTCCTTCGCGAAAAACGATCATAATAAGATGAATATACTTTTATCAGTGACGCGGTTGCCTGAATTTAGAAGCCAGGTGATGCAATAGATTTTCGTAGCTTTTCCATTGCTTCCCTTAACAGAGGTCGAATCATATTAGAGATTCCCAAAGAGGAATAAGTAATAAACTATTACACCAATGTAATCTTTCTGTCGCACTAACTAAAGTCTACTTTTCTTAACATAACTAGTAAAAATAAATTCGGAAATCATGTTATCCTAGCTCTAACAAACGGTTTATACAGTAGAATAATGGCTTAGTCTTTTCTCTTTTGATCTTATAAATGCAAAATCTTGCTTAGGTAAATGAATTGCACTACAGGACAAATAACTTCTTACTTTTCCGTCTGAAAGTTTGTTTTGGAACGGTTGCAGTTAGAGTAGATTGAAAGCAGATACGTAAAAGTGAATAGCTCAATTAACTAAAAAATCAATCCAGATTCCATCATAACCTAAAAGCAGCCACGTGTTAGACAGTTTTCTTAGAATCTTCGTTCACTATCCCAGAGATAACTGCAAATGCTTCAGTCACTGGACCAATTTACATTTGATACAGAATGGCACTACTAACGCTTCAGTTATTAACAGTTTCATTTGGTGGACTGTTTCAAGTCGATGCAACTTTTGGGCTCTCGAGCTAGATGAACCAAGGAAAAGTTGACAGTACAGAGCTATAGTGACGTAACATAGCTTCAAACTAGGCTGATTTCATACGATGACATTTTGCATGAGTGAAATCAGAGACCAACCGCAACCCTCGTGTCACTTTGTAAACGTCGATCAACACATGCTATTCTATGCGTAATTTATTCCACAACACTCAGTGTAGTTACTATGAGGCCCTGTATTATCTTCGGTTTGTAGAGTGCCCTATCTCTTCGGCATCAAATGCATTGAGAATTATTTAACTATCGCAATATCTTATTGTTGGTTTGTCAATGATAATTTCCAATTACTTTAGTGAGTAAAAGAAAATTAGAACCCTGTTGTTTATTTCCAAATGAAATTTCAATGTTTGTAAATGTTGCTGATGAGCAAATAAAAAATTCCAGTAAAAAGTTTCAGAGCATAAAAGAAAAAAAATTAATTTTAGCTTTTTCGTAAGCCGAAGATCATCTTTGCATCCATATTTTTATTAGCTTAAATTCAGATTCGGACAGGCTGAAATAGAATAGTTATCTTTCTAAGACTTATCATCTCAATATTGAGTTGGTCTATATTTAACAGCAGTCAGTGTATTTGCTCTTCCACCGTACAAACTTCAATTCGCCCCCTATGAACATTTATATAAAACAATTTACAATGTACACCGGCCACATCCGATCTTTACACACAATTAAAATAAATCTTACAATTGATAACTCATTATCTATTGAGTCTTGTAGTGTCCTTCATATATAGTACAGTATCTCATATCATGAAAAACACTTCATTTTGCTTTGCCTTGAACATCCTCAATTGTTTATTCCTTGAAGTCTGTCTACTCTCGATATTCCATTGAGTAGTACATTGGCTCAGATATATACGCTCATCAATAATCATCATAAATCATATTAATTTAATAAGTCAAAATGTATTACCAATATCTGCTTATTCTGTCTGTTATGAAAATTGAGAATATTATATATGCCCCTCTCACGCCCCCTCGCCCCCCCTCTTCTCCCTTCCCCCCTCCCTCCCGAAGTTGTGTTGTCTTACAGAATCACGCAGCTCACGGTTTAGATGATACAACTTTTCAAAATCGCTAAGTCTCATTTGCCTTAACCCACTTAAACATTTCGTTTTAAAAATCAATTGAACCAATATTAAAGTCATACTGCTTGTTGACTTCAAATCGTTACCAAGTCCCTGATTTTAAATCCTTACTAAGTGCTTCATAATCCTTCACAGCCATCACATACTGACTGCTAATATGGCCAGTTCAGGTGTTATACTTACATTTTTCCTTCTTCTGTTCTCTCTTCCTCTCGCTATTGTTTTTTTTTTTTTTTTCCTATTTAATTTTTCTCAGTCAAGATCGTACCTAAATCACATTTTATTATTTTGCAGCTAAAATTATATACTCATTTCCGTAGTACCATTTTTAAAACAGTGTAATTTTTTGTTTTCTGAATTTCTACTGCAATTCGCAAGTTTCATTTTTTGGTACTCCATTCACTGCTCTCCTTCTATCAATTGCTGATCGACAAAAGTTACTTCAAACAGATTGTTTTCACCCGCTGGTTTGTAAATTGTTATGATTATTTTATGGTATATCCAATATTGATCACTTCTTCCGTCATTCTCAACACTATTGCCAGAAACAAATCCTCATTTAGAGATGGAACCTTTAAAATTTACATTTGGTATCAGGTTTTGATATTGATGGTACTCGTGTATTACCATTCAAATGAGTGGGCTACTTCGCTTGTATACCTTAAATTTCATTTAATTAAAATGAGCCTTACTCTCCACTTTAGCAGTGTTCTTTGGTAAACTAATTATTTCTAAAATATTTTGCTTTTCGTCTGTATCCTCCATTCTCACCTGATTCTATCCCTCATTCTTTATCTTGTTCCCCAAGGAGGGTGAAGAAAGTCATGGGAATGTACAAGGCCTGTATTGGTGATGCAGCGTGGAAAGTGGGAAAATTGAGAGAGGTTCTTGGAAGGGTAAAGATGACCATGACCACAAGCTGGCACTTGATTTCAGGCACAAGGGTGTCGTAAAATTTTCTTTTATAGGATAGGGTGTAAGGAATTGGAATAAATTGCCTAGAGAAGTGATAATTTACCGAAAACACTGAAAGAATTTAAAGTAAAAATTGGTTGAGGTAAAAGGTGGGCTAGAGAAGGAAGGGAGAATGTGTAAGGAGATTGTTACCGGAGCGTGCGATCCATCGCAATTTTATCAGTTACATTATTATTATTAATTCTGCTCCTTTTTCATCTTCCATATTGTCTTGTATTATTTCGTTCCATGACCATCAATCACAATCCACTCTCATATTCCTTAGCTTCGTCTCCTCTCTTGATCTCAAGGTCAAAGTCGTTTCCTTTTTTCTTGGTTCCCAACTCGAAGTTCCACCACAGTATTGGTTCATTTTCTTTGATGGTTTTTTCCTTCTTCTCATCCTCCTGATTATCGACTTCACATTCATCTCCTCATCTGAGTTTTTTTATTTCCCTTCCTCATTCATGTTCGTTATTCTGTTTATCACACACTATTCTCGCAAGTGTTTTCTTTCCACATTTATCACTCTCTTTCCTATTCAGATTATTAAATGACTTTAACTCCACACCCCGAAACCAAACGAATCTTAGTTATCCATTTCGGTCTCTGTGATTTTCTGGTTCTTCTCTTGCACAGGATTTTCTCTAATAATTTGTTCTATGGCTGTGACTCACTTCACCACCATGCCTCCTATACCAACACTCGTTGGCCTGGCCACATTACAAATAACATCCATGATTATTATAACCATGATGGTTATTGGGAGTTAAGATGGACATATTAATAAATTAGCACATAATATCAAGAGTATATGGATTCGTAAAATTTCTACTTGTAGGTTAAGGAGTTATGAACTGGAATAAATTATAGAAGGTTGTGTTGAACAAT
>JARYHS010009186.1:146518174-146602382 GCA_031002005.1 Vandiemenella viatica | reverse complement strand
AACATGTGCTTTATATACCCCATTCCTTAAGAATTTCTACACTTTTAATTTCATTATCAAAGCTCATAATTAGATCTTCCTTTGTGCAGCCAGTTTCCACATTCAGGATTTTGAAATTTCGCCATCTTCGGTTTGCACTTTTTGATCCTTGCTTTTAAGAAGTTGTTGGTTTTCGATACGATATGTGATAGCTTATAATCATTTATTAGTTTGTCTTGTGGTGGAAAGCTGGTAACCTGACGCATTTGTAGTCTGTAAGATGTTTTCAGATAGAATTCGCGTCACGCTTACAGGAGTCTGGTTCTTCCTACATCTGAGTCGTACATTTCTTACTGAATAATTCCTTTCCCTCTTTCTGATTTTTTCCATTTAATAATTTAGGTGCTATATCATCTAAAACGTAAAACTCATGAAGCAGTGTTTATCTTAATCAGCCAGTTATATTCGTATACAACATTAAGAGCCACTTCCATGAGTTTGGTAGGAGCAGATAACACTGGTAGTACCTTATCCCTCTGAGATGCAGGCAAACTAGAAGAGATAGATAGTGCTAGGATAGCGCAATTTAAGTACTTCTCAGAATTTCACCGAAGCTGCAATGGAAGTTTTGTTACATTAATTCAGACACATTTTGTAATTTGTGATTAAAGTTTCCTCCCTAGATCACCATTACTTACACGGTAACGATCAGATTTATCAACGAAAAATGTGCCATCTTTTTTATAAGTGGTGTTTCTATTTACAGGTAACGCGTTTCTATTACCAGTCTGCTATGGAAACATTCATTTTCTTCTAGTCACCTTACATTTAACTCGGGAACAAATACGATTTAGATTTGAAGCTTGCGATATAAGAGCCACATTACAGTTTCCTTTGATAGCGATGTATGAACTGATATAAATGTGTTACTTATGTATTTTTTATTACTAAATTTGATTTGAACTGATGCTTCCAACACTTAATTTAACATTGCAAGTTTTAAATAATATAACAGTCAAATAAATTAGCATATAAGCTCTTTGACAGTTTTTACTTCATATTTGTCTATTGCACGTATCTTTTCGAAGATATGGGAAGAAAATTAATGTATTTTTTAGATCACCGTTACGAATTTAAAGAGTAATAAATACACTTGGCCATTTAGTTAAAATCAGAAATAAAGAAAAATGTGTAAGCACCGATGCTCCCGTCGTTACGAAATTGAGTACGCGGCTGAACAAGAAAGAATTGAGGTTTATGCGGGCGTTCTGGCCCGAAGATGGCCGTCTGAAGTTTAATGCGGCACTTTCTTGCTACAGAACAGATGGTTCGTCCGCAATAAAAAAGAATATGTGCAGCTGACGGGGTGGGAATTTTCTCAGAGAAACAAAGTTTTAAACTCTTCAAGCGAAAAGAATCGTTTCCAGCGAGAAAGACTAAAGATTAACTATTGCAGATACGTGTAAATCTTTACGGCTGCAACAGAAACTCGAAGGGTTTGCGTCCACTGAAGCATTTCCAACGAGTTCTGGCTACTGGAGGGACAATAAAATTGCTGTTAACATTTTGAGTTTTTTGGGGATTCTTCCTTATCCATAACTGGAAGTAAAGAGCAGGTTGTATCATTCTAAGGTTGAAAAGCAAATGTCACCGTCTATGTCGATATTTTTACTGGAATTTTCTGTGCTATCTCATTTGTGTAGCGGTACTTCGAGCCTAACCAGAAGTATCGCAGTTTCAGTATTGTCACCATTAGAACAGAAGTCGAAGATACTGCTCGACGTTTATGGTAATGCTGTACAATGAAGAAGAAAAAATCATTAAGCTTGACAGGTACGTTTTAAGAGACTTCTGAACACATGAGATATTTACTTCCATGAAAATTTATACCCAACACATGACTTGCGACACATAATTCTGATGTTTTTTGGTTTATTACTACTACCATTTACATCCGCTTCCTTACAATTGAAATTGTCATGTGTATTTCAATTTCGCGTATGTGTATGAGATTCAAACAACTTTCGTGACAGCTGAAAAACGAGAATATTTGCGGCGAGACTGAATATGACTTTGTTGCTGACGATCACATATTCGCCAGACCTGCAAAGATACTCGGAGAGAAAGTAATGTAGAATTATCAAAGGAAAGGGGGTGATATTACAACTGCGCGATCAAGTACTAGAAAAAAACGATACTAACTAGTAACAGATTTTTAAGCCTAAATTTGGGATAAAGGCAGCCAACCGTTAATAAACCATCAGCTTAGAGCTCCCACTAACATTAGGATCCTAATGAAACCACAGAAACATTGTTCTTGATATAAAAAAACATTCCTTGTTAGTGTCTCACAGTCACAGACACTTTTTTGTGTGCTAAAGAAGTATATTTTCCATAATGCTGTGGTAAAATTCAAGCCTCTTAGTCGCAAAAAGAGTGCAAAAAATAAAAAGTGTGAGATCACAAATGCCTACCTAAATTTCTATTATTATTGTCATACATGCTAATAGTTCATCACTCGAAACATTAACTGACAGTGAGAAAGAATAAAACCAATGACCAAGGCTACAGGCCACCTTAGCATAAATTTACCGCTCCCGTTGTAAAAATATTTAAAATAGGATAAACGAATTGTAAGCAGTAGCGTTAAGAAAGAGTTGGAATATCTTAACAGTAGTAGAGTCGTCTGAAAAGTTCTCGACCTCTATCAACCTTGCCCGATAAGTGAGCAAGGTTTGGATAGGCAATCGGGAGGTTCGAATCGCATTCCAGCCTGCTTAATTTCGGTATTCCATTGTTTTCCGTAGTCACTCCAGGCAAATAACGGGATGGTTCCTTCAAAAGCGCATGACCAAATTCCTTCTCGTTCCTTAACCTCAGCCTCATCCGACTCTAAAGACCTCGACTTCCACGAGCCATAGACCCCTAATTAAAAAAAAATCGACTTCAATCAAAGATGATATGTCATCGATAAAATAGGATAAATGATATCTCACGAATATTTCATGACCAATCGTAAGTTTCTAAAAACAGGCTGTAATTTTATTTATCATGACAGTACGGAATAGTGAAATCATGTAGTCGTAATGTCCTGACGACAGGGTTTCTTATCGGCTGCGCAATCCGCCTGTATCATAGCCGCCTAGCCTTACTCAGTAGACCTGTCGGGTGTAGAGTCCAGTTTAACGTGGAACCCAAACCACGGTAGCGTTCTGTTGTACTTCACGTTACACATGCCAGAGATGAATGTCAATTTCAGGACCTTTGAAAACCCCGCCAAGGCACGTATTCGAAACGGGGACCTTCAAATCACCAGTCAGATGCCTTAACCATTGAGTTACCGTAGCGTTCCAAATAACGAATAATCGGCGAGACCCATACGCATTAAAGTAAATCCCGGGGATGTAATTTATTTCGTATTTTGAATTTCTGTACTTTCAACGAAAAATGTTGAACAAAAATGGTGTTCCAATCACGCAGATCGAATTATACTGTAACACTTAAAATTATTTTTTAATATATTCTAAACTGAATGTAGTGGTAAATAAATAAATAAAATTTCACAGTTTGTTACCAAACGTTAATTTCATTCAGGACAATGATAAAGAATGATTTTATTTTGCAGTTGTACCGTACTATAAATTAATTTTAACATCATTTTGATTCTTCTGTTTCTTGGACGTATGCTATTTGGAACCAGTTTGTATTCAAACTGTTTTCTCCATCTCCGCAAAACCACTTGGATGCAATGGCTATACTGCAAGCATGACTTCAGTTACAATATTGTTTCTCCTGCAAATGATTTCTTGACGTCTGATTAATCTGATCCTTGCAGTACTTTAACCGCCTAGGGAAACTGACACTTTTGAGGCGGGGAACTAGCAGCAATTTATACATTATATGCATTTTTTTTTCTTATTTCTTAACTACAGTTTCTTCTCGTTTGATTCCAAATTTCCTAATCCGTTAAATATATGATTCAACTTTATCCGTTGGTTTCCGAACGCCGCGTAGTACAGTTTTTAGACAGTAAACTCTCCCTCTAGAAATAGTAGAATCAAAGAAGATAGATGTACAACTCAATCAGGCAATGGGGATAATTACGGGATGCATTCGGAGTACGAACACCGTATGGCTTCCATTGCTATGTAACACTTCACCTCCAGCACTAAGAAGATCAGAAGCTCTCTCAAAAATCTTGAAAAATATCCTAAAGAACACTCAGCTGCCAATACATCAAGACATTATTCAAGCAAAACATCAACGCTTGAAATCGAGGAAAGCGCCATGGCGGAAAGCAATTAACCTTTAAAAAGTCCTCTTTCAACATCGATAAGCTGTGGGCAACTCAATGGGAGCAGTCATCAGAAGCCAACCAAAATCTTGTCGAGGATCCATCAGTACGGTTACAAGGTTTCGATCTGCCCAGGAGGCAATAGAGAATCATCAATCGCATTTGAACAGGACAAGGCAGATATGGCTACTTATTACACAAATGGGGTTGGGTAGATTCTGCAAATTGTGACTGTGGATCCACCTTACAGACAATCCATCACATCGTTTCTGACTGTCCTCTTCGGACCTTCAGAAATACATGATGCGTCGATTAGTGCAGTTGACTGGATTAAAACATTAGATATAGAGATATGAAATTGTACAAACTTGTGATGTACACATTTGTCCTAACCTATTTATTGTGTACCTTGTTAAACATCATACGATAAATAAATAAATAGTAGAATATCATCTAATTTTACACCTGTATATCCTAGCTTCATTAATCAGAAGATAAATTTACTATATGAGACACATATGTACTATCATCATCAAACTCCAGCTTAGATATTAAGAATATATTGCATTCGTAAACGTATTTTCGTAAGTAAAGTTAAACATACTTTCTGTCAAATATACGTGACTCTGAGTAGAAATTACAGCATTGACTGCCAAATACTTGTCCAGTTTAACACAAAATTTATTTGTAGACTGTGGATGGGTGCAATGACAAATAAATGTTAAAACGAACTGTTTCAAAATTCCACGAAAGTTACAGAAAAACCAGCAGTTTGACCATACGCTTTAAAATGCTACCATACTGGACCGAAAATTATAATATAATCAGTTAAATATTTTAGACTGACGTCCAACTACAGTTTCTGGCGGTTTTTCGCAAACTTCTAGCCGAATTCTGAAACAGACCCCTTCATAAATTACACATCGAAGATTCAGTGACAAAATGTTCCCGACGGAGATCTGCATGTTCCCGCAGCTGCAGCGATGAAATTAGAAAGTGAATCGTGTCGTGAACCACAGAAATGATGGTTTTCGATATGTCACACTCTCCAATTTAGAACCAGATATGAATGTAGTGACTCCATGAATGAACGATTCATATGAGTTCAAGCTCGAGTACAGAAGTGTCGATGGTTCCTGAATCATCTTCGAATGGCAAATTATTAGATTGTTCGTGGATTTAATTATATATATGAAATAACTAGACCACGATCAAGTTTCAAATTTCAACTTGATTTTATTGCTAGTGAAATTGGCATATAAAAATACAGAAACTGAGTCTGTAAAACTCTGTCGAAAAACTGTCTCTTAGTCTCTGCTGATCGCATTATATAAGTTCTATAGAAAGTTCTAGAATACTACAAAGGCATCCGACAGATATTTCTCGAACATTAACAATACTTAAACAAAACCTATTAAAAACAATCAGAATTAATACTTAATAATTTACAGTCATTACAAAATTCTTAGAAATGAAAATTAATGATACGTAAACACAAAATTATCCACATAAATCGTTTTTAGCTGTAGTAAATCGTCCTCTAAACATCGTGGCTCTCCTTAATACTTACAATTACGAACATTTAAGCAATTCTCTGGCATAGTTCTATCCTAAAACATATTGAATGGTATTTACGTAATATATTTTCATCAGAAAAAGTCTATTTACACTGATTGACAATAAAATACAAGACAAATATACAAAACCATTTTCAATCACACTCTAGCTTGCTACAAATGCTTCATAAAATGCAAGTCAAGTTAAAGATTAGGTTTAAGGGCTGTTACAAAGTGTTGCTCAAATTGATAGGGTTGAAAATCTGCAATGGTTACACATCATTTAGAAGAGTTATTCCACTCAGTTTCCGTTTAGCACTTAAGCTGCAGTTTTTGGGAACAGGGGACTCCTTTTTTAAAATCTTTATTGAAAATGTCCTGCTAGATTCATTATTTTTATTTATTTCTTCCAAATCTAATTGCTATTTCCGTGAGCGCATCATGCCTTTTATTACGATCTTTGTATCCTTCTAACCTACAATTCCATTAAACATAAAAACACATTCAGTATTTTTTTTTTTTTTTTTTTTTTTTTTTTTTGCTTATGGCATTACGCCTCATTGACGTCGATGTCATTATAGGTGGGAAGGATGGGGGAACAAGGAGGCATTCGCCTGGAATGATGTGGGAAATCCCAAATCTGGCTGCTCTGACGGGTGTTCGAACCCGCATCCACCCGAATGCGTGGTCAGAGCGTTACCGCTCACTCAATACGCGCGGTAAAGCTCTATTAATTCATAGACTTTCTCTTTAGTCCACTCTATATTTAGTGTAGAATGTCATTGATATCCCTTCTCCCTCCCTCCCTCCCAATAGGCCAAGCGACACGTCTTCTCTAACTACTACCTCCAGAAATAGTATGGCTTCCTGGCTTCCTTTGAAGTGGACCGACGCAAGTCGGATGTGAGATCGCTAGACACATGGCACTTTTTTGCTGTACGACACAGGCCAGTACATCCGTTGACACTACCTTAAACCCACGACATGTCACATGGTCTTGCCATGTGTTGCCATATGGCACATAAAAGCTGCAGTTGTTAACAAATCATACACGAACAGATAGACACAACAGAGTCCCGCCTGACCACCAAAAGGCGACAAGTCGAGTTGTAAACATAGTGAAATATACAGCCCTAGTAAAAAGGAACCATGCCGAACAGCAGGATAAGTGCTATTAAAAAGAAGATTCTGTTGTTACAGATAAACTATTTTGTCAGCAAGGCATTATGATAGCAGCAAACATTGATTCGCCATTGTTCTAGTGATGTCATTAGTTATTTCTGACGTAGTGGAAAGCATACCGATCCAGCGTTTACATTATTCGCTGGTCGATCCCGCCTCACGACTGTGTTCGGGTTGTAGTGTGTACCGCAGGGGGACAATGTTAGGTGACCACACAGCGCAGAATTACCTCGCGCGTGTGCCCTACGTCAGCACAGCCGCACCGGCTGTTCATAAGCGTAAACATTTAGTCCCCCGTTTTTGTCAACGCCAAAGTGCTCATTCATTTGCACAATGACAAACATAACTGTTCCATAATGAATCGGACCCCCGTGGTCCGCTCAACTGATTCATTCTATTTGAAATACAGTAATTTTCCACCAGGCATATGCCCCGCACGTTCTCATCTGGCTGCATATGAATAGATGCACTGTCGGGCAACGTTAATCAGTGATTCGTTTACATGGAACGTTCATTATGGTATTTTTACTGGCGCAAGCATCGGTTCTGTTAGATCATACATAAAACAATATTTTAATGAGTTATTACATCGTTTGCGCGGTTACGAGAACACAAATGACATCGAATATTTGAAAGTGATTTTTATAAAGTTTTTCTTACACTGCAACGATATTATTTAGCTCTACGAGGTCTGTCCTAGGCAAATATACCATTTTCCTTCGCGAAAAACGATCATAAGATGAATATACTTTTATCAGTGACGCGGTTGCCTGAATTTAGAAGCCAGGTGATGCAATAGATTTTCGTAGCTTTTCCATTGCTTCCTTTAACAGAGGTCGAATCATATTAGAGATTCCCAAAGAGGAATAAGTAATAAAGTATTAGACCAATGTAATCTTTCTGTTGCACTAACTAACGTCTACTTTTCTTAACATAACTAGTAAAAATAAATTCGGAAATCATGTTATCCTAGCTCTAACAAACGGTTTATACAGTAGAATAATGGCTTAGTCTTTTCTCTTTTGATCTTATAAATGCAAAATCCTGCTTAGGTAAATGAATTGCACTACAGGACAAATAACTTCTTACTTTTCCGTCTGAAAGTTTGTTTTGGAACGGTTGCAGTTAGAGTAGATTGAAAGCAGATACGTAAAAGTGAATAGCTCAATTAACTAAAAAATCAATCCAGATTCCATCATAACCTAAAAGCAGCCACGTGTTAGACAGTTTTCTTAGAATCGTCGTTCACTATCCCAGAGATAACTGCAAATGCTTCAGTCACGGGACCAATTTGTATTTGATGCAGAATGGCACTACTAACGCTTCAGTTATTAACAGTTTCATTTAGTGGACTGTTTCAAGTCGATGCAACTTTTGGGCTCTCGAGCTAGATGAACCAAGGAAAAGTTGACAGTGCAGAGCTATAGTGACGTAACATAGCTTCAAACTAGGCTGATTTCATACGATGACATTTTGCATGAGTGAAATCAGGACCAGCCGCAACCCTCATGTCACTTTGTAAACGTCGATCAACACATGCTATTCTATGCGTAATTCATTCCACGACACTCAGTGCAGTTACTATGAGGCCCTGTATTATCTTCGGTTTGTAGAGTGCCGTATCTCTTTGGCATCCTAGTATCTCAAATGCATTGAGAGTTATTTAACTATCACTATATCTTATTGTTGGTTTGTCAATGATAATTTCCAATTATTTTAGTGAGTAAAAGAAAATTAGAGCCCTGTTGTTTATTTCCAAGTGAAATTTCAATGTTTGTAAATGTTGCTGATGAGCAAATAAAAAATTCCAGTAAAAAGAATCAGAGCATAACAGAAAAAAAATTAATTTTAGCTTTTTCGTAAGCCGAAGATCATCCATATTTTTTATTAGCTTAAATTCAGATTCGGACAGGCTGAAATAGAATAGTTATCTTTCTAAGACTTATCATCTCAATATTGAGTTGGTCTATATTTAACAGCAATCAGTGTATTTATTCTTCCACTGTACAAATTTCAATTCGCCACCTATGAACATTTATATAAAACAATTTACAATGTACACTGGCCACTTCCGATCTTTACACACGATTAAATTAAATCTTACAATTGATAACTCATTATCTATTGAATCTTGTAGTGTCCTTCATATATAGTACAGTATCTCATATCATGAAAAACACTTCATTTTGCTTTGCCTTGAACATCCTCAATTGTTTATTCCTTGAAGTCTGTCTACTCTCGATATTCCATTGAGTAGTACATTGGCTCAAATATATACGCTCATCAATAATCATCATAAATCATATTAATTTAATAAGTCTAAATGTATTACCAACATCTGCTTATTCTGTCTGTTATGAAAATTGAGAATATTATATATGTCCCTCTCACGCCCCCCTCGCCCCCTCTTCTCCCTTCCCCCCTCCCTCCCGATGTTGTGTTGTCTTACAGAATCGCGCAGCTCACAGTTTAGATGATACAACTTTTCAAAATCGCTAAGTCTCATATACCTTAACCCACTTAAACATTTCGTTTTAAAAAACAATTGAACCAATATTAAATTCATACTGCTTATTGACTTCAAATCCTTACCAAGTCCCTGATTTTAAATCCTTACTAAGTGCTTCATCATCCTTCACAGCCATCACATACTGACTGCTAATATGGCCGGTTCAGGCGTTATACTTACATTTTTCCTTCTTCTGTTCTCTCTTTTTTTTCCTATTTAATTTTTCTCAGTCAAGATCGTAGCTAAATCACGTTTTATTTTGGGGAATCGTATTTTGCTGATAAAATTATATACTCATTTTCTGTAGTACCATTTTTAAAACATTGCAATTTTTTGTTTTCTGCATTTCTACTGCAATTCGCAAGTTTCATTTTTTGGTACTCCATTCACTGCTCTCCTTCTATCAATTGCTGATCGACAAAAGTTACTTCAAACAGATTGTTTTCCCCAGCGGGTTTGGAAATTGTTATGATTATTTTATGGTATATCCAATATTGATCACTTCTTCAATCATTCTCAGCACTATTGCCTGAAGCAAAACCTCATTTAGAGATGGAACCTTTAAAATTTACATTTGGTATCAGGTTTTGATATTGATGGTACTCGTGTATTACCATTCAAATGAGTGGGCTACTTCGCTTGTATACCTTAAATTTCATGTAATTAAAATGAGCCTTACTCTCCACTTTAGCAGTGTTCTTTGGTAAACTAATTATTTCCACAAAAAAAATTCTTTTCGTCTGTATCCTCCATTCTCACCTGATTCTATCCCTCATTCTTTATCTTGTTCCCCAAGGAGGGTGAAGAAAGTCATGGGAAAGTACAAGACCTGTATTGGTGATGAAGCGTGGAAAGTGGGAAAATTGAGAGAGGTGCTTGGAAGGGTAAAGATGACCATGACCACAAGCTGGCAATTGATTTCAGGCACAAGGGTGTCGGAAAATTTTCTTTTATAGGAAAGGTTGTAAGGAATTGGAACAAATTGCCTAGAGAAGTGATGAATAATTTACCGAAAACACTGAAAGAATTTAAAGTAAAATTTGGTTGAGGTCAAAAGTGGGATAGAGAGGGAAGGGAGGATGTGTAAGGAGATTGTTACCAGAGCGTGAGATCCGTCGCAATTTTATCAGTTATATTATTATTATTAATTCTGCTCCTTTTTCATCTTCCATATTGTCTTGTATTATTTCGTTCCATGACCATCAATCACAATCCACTCTCAAATTCCTTAGCTTCGTCTCCTCTCTTGATCTCAAGGTCAAAGTCGTTTCCTTTTTTCTTGGTTCCAAACTCAAAGTAATTCCACCACAGTTTTGGTTCATTTTCTTTGATGGTTTTTTCCTTCTTCTCACCCTCCTGATTATCTACTTCACATTCATCTCCTCATCTGACTTTTTTTATTTCCCTTCCTCATTCATGTTCGTTATTCTGATTATCACACACTATTCTCGCAAGTGTTTTCTTTCCACATTTATCACTCTTTTTCCTATCCAGATTATTAAATGACTTTAACTCCACACCCTGAAACCGAACGAATCAACTTGGTCCCGGTTCTTAGTTATCCATTTCGGTCTCTGTGATTTTCTGGTTCTTCTCTTGCACAGGATTTTCTCTAATAATTTGTTCTATGGCTGTGACTCACTTCACCACCATGCCTCCTATACCAACACTCGTTGGCCTGGCCACATTACAAATAACATCCATGATTATTATAACCATGATGGTCATTGGGAGTTAAGATGGACATATTAATAAATTAGCACATAATATCAAGAGTATATGGATTCGTAAAATTTCTACTTGTAGGTTAAGGAGTTATGAACTGGAATAAATTATAGAAGGTTGTGTTGAACAATTTACCTAAAACATCAAAAGAATTTATGGAACGTGGTAAGTGAGTGGTAACGTTCTTGCCTAAAATTAGGGAGGACGGGGGCACAAATCCCGGTGAGAACATACAGATTTGTTTTTTTCCGTTTTTTCCCCAAATCACTCCACTCTAATGCCAAGATGGTTCCTTTAAAAGGCCATTGCCGAATTCCTTCCTGTTTCTTGACCCCAGTTCTTTCCGTCACCAGTGACCACGATGTCGACGAAGCATAAGACCATAAACAAAAAAATAAATTCAAAATAATTTTTTTAGAGAACCTGACCCCAGGACATAAGCACCTTTTCAATTACTAATAATAGTAATGATATAACTAAAACATTTGAATTATTGTCAACTGTCTGAAGGCGATGGAAGATGGAAGGCAGCATTATCGAAATTTTTACACGTTTCACGTGTTATCTCTTCATGCTCATAGAATTCAGGTGGATGACGGTTTTCTTGAAGAAGAAATGGTTATGACGTGCCTGAACTCTGAGATCTTAAACAATGGAACTATTGAATCAATGTTAGAAAAAATATATTGTGTGTAAGGCATGTGCATTCAACGTTCGGGCGAATACATGGCATGTGTTGATAGTTCAGACCTAAAAAGAAGCATACGGGCTAATAACCTGCCTACATGCACACGGTCAGTATTCGGATTACGCATTCGAATTATTTCAGAAACGTGAGTTATGTGACCTCGCGCTGTGTTCATCGGATTACAAACAGGTAACTGCTCGACAGACTCATAACATCCAGGAATAGTAGGAACTTAGCAGACTGCGGTCGGTTTCCAAGAAAATAATTTGAACGAAAGAAAACGTGAAGTCATGTCAACCAGTTTATATTAGTATAACCATCAAATGTTATGTTAGAATCTAAAAGACATGGATGGAATACTGATTGTGGTTTTGAATTATTCCAGTCTATTTCTTCAAAAAATAACTTTTTAACAAAAGGCAGCAGGTGAAGATGCTGTCGATGGCAAGTGAGAAAAAATCATTTTTAATTGGTTTTAGTTTTCGACGTGCTGATAAGTAGGTAGAAAAAATATAGTAACAACAATTATAATTTATTACTTTATGAGATAATCTAGATTTGTATTCCGTCGCTGTTTGGCAATGGAGCTTTGCATCACTGCAGCATGCCAGTCATTCCATTTATTACCCCAGAAACGAAATAATAATCTAAGTAAGATAAAATTCCATGTGAACATAAATTATTTAATGAGCGACCAAAATATTATGAAAATAAATTTGAGCAAAACCTGGAAGACGAAACAAAATCCATTATGTGAATCTACACTGCCGATAGGTATCAAAATTTTAATAGTTGTAATAGAAGGGTAAGGAAATGTAGTTATTTAGGAAGAAAATTTACACAAAATTGTGAAGCATGACCGAAGTAAGGATATCAACAGCAGATTAGCTTCAACCTTTTTAATAATGATAAATTATATCGTATAAATCAAGTATTTAAGAATGAGAAAGAATATTTTGAAACTGTAAGTGTGGTGCACATACCATTATCGAAGAGAGTAATATAAATATATATATATATATATATATATATATATATATAGATGCTAGGAATTAAGCATCAACTGATTTCGTTGTCAGCCTGACTGGAAATAATGACTGAAAAGAAGAATTCGTAACTTAGGAACATAAAAGGAGAAATAAAATGGTTTGTGAGTTTTCCAGAATTGCTTCGCACGTACGCTCTCCCTCTTTCCACGCTATTAAATCTAATACAATAACAGAGTGTTTTTACTACGCACAATACCTTCTAACTTTTTTTTTTTTTTTATTGGCATTTGGAAAAACCATACAGCCAGCAAATTACATTTATCTTTGGTTGATTAAAGAAATGAATTTACAGATTGAATGTGCTCCTTCTCCAGCTCTGTCTTACCATCCGATATATACGACATACAAAATTAGCAGCATAAAGTATATACAATATATGACACATACAATTCGACATGTGTGGAGCACACCATACATAAAATACGTAAAATATACAATATGTACAACATACAATTTAAAAGCATATACAGGTTTTAGGGAACAATGAATAGAATATACAATATGTGCATATAGAATTTAATCTACAATGTTGAACATGCTAAATATAAACATGTTCTGGTGAGACCTGTTTGTTTTATGTCGGCTACGTTAGAGGACAAGTGCCGTAGTTGACTCAGGCGGGTTGCCGAGATCATAGCCACAATTTGTATCCTTATATTATGGGAGTTGTTTAAGATTGGTTCCAGTGTCGCGCTATATCTTGATGTGGTTTTCTTCGAGAAATTGGGTTATGGCGTGATAGATAGCAACGTCTTCCAAGGCCAGGAGGTGGGTTACATTTAAGGGTAACTGTAGTCCTAATTCCACTAGTTCTTGTATAAGTTCGGAGCACTTCTGCCATTTCTCCTTGCAGGCAAATAGAAGGTGGTTTGGCTCGCATTCGCTGACTCCATCGCAGGTGCAAATCGGTGTTTCCCTTAAGTTGATGCGATGCAGGTGTTTGGGGAAGAACCCATGATTAAATTTCAGTCTTGCAATGGTGGTTATCATTTTCCTGGATGTGTATTTTTTTTCGTGCCACTGTGCCTTAGGAATGGTCGGGTGGATGGTGCCGTAGTGTCTTCCTTTTATTTTTATAGAATCTTGCCACGATGTATCCCACATTAGTTTGGCTTTGTTTCGTATACTCGCAAGGAGATCAGTTGCTTTAATATGTGGGAATATTGTGCCATCTGTGGTTGCCCGCTTTGCTAGCTGATCCGCTCTCTCATTTCCTTTGATCCCCGTGTGTGCTCTAATCCACATGAAAATGATTCGTTTTCCACTATCTTCTAACTCCGTGACCGTCTCGAGAATATTGTATGTTAGGTGACATCTCCATGCGTTACTGTTCAGGTGCTGCAGGGATTCCAGGACACTCCTAGAGTCGGATAATATGATTACTGTTTTGAAGGTGGTGTTCTTTGCATATTCTAGGCCTTTAAGGATCGCAACCATTTCAGCAGTGAATATCGATGCCTCACTGTGGAGTTTATAGCTTGCCTGAATTCGCGCATTCATATCCACAAAGGCACATCCTACCGTGCTACCGATCTTTGAGCCGTCGGTATAAATGTGGACACTATCTTTGTATTGTGCAAGATTTTCAGACAGGAGGATTATGTTCCTAACCGTGCTTTCGGTAAATGGTATATTCAACCTTGCTTCGATTCTTGTCAAGGTTGTTTTATATGGGTATTCGAAGCAGGGCATTTGTCCTGAAGAGAATATTAGCGGCTGATGTTGAATTAGGTCCTTGTAAGACATGAGGAATGATGGAATTTTTTTCCTTCGCCAGTAGCTATCGATGGTGGTTCTTCTCACCAGTGTCTCCAGTGCCTCCATTAATGGGCTATTTACGAATTGCATAGTCTTTAACACAAATTTACTACTTAAGTAATATCGGCGGATATTCAGTGGTGGTTCCATGGCCTCTACCAAGAGAGCGTTAGTGGGGGTAGAGTGCATTGCGCCGAAGCATATGCGTAATGCCTTGAATTGTAGTTTGTCTATTTGGTAAAGGAGGCTATCAGCTGCAGAGCTATAGCAGAGGCATCCGTAGTCGATTTTGGATCGCACTAGGGCTCTGTAGAGAATCAAGAGCGTTTTCGGATCTGCACCCCACCAGTAGCCACTTGTTGCCCGCAGCAGGTTGATTGCTTTCTCACATTTGTTAGTTAAATGTTTTATGTGTGGTCCCCAATTCAGTTTGTGGTCTATCTGCATCCCCAAGTATTTGATTACCTTTTTGTTAGGAAATGTGTATGGTCCAAGTTGTACAGATGTCATTTGTTGTATTCTGTGCCTTGTGTGTATCATAACCGATGATTTTCCTGGTGAGATTGTCATCCCGTTCTCCTGTAACCATATCTTTAGCCGTTCCATTGTTATGCTGAGCAGGTTTATGCATTCCATCAGAGTTTCGCCTTCTGCGTAGAGGCATATGTCATCAGCATATTGCAGTATATATACTCCCCTCGGTAGTATTTTGGCAAGGTCACTTGTATATATATTAAAGAGGATAGGTGATAATATTGATCCTTGTGGAAGTCCCTGGCTTGTGTGTCGCGGTCCTATTGTAGCGCCTTTATATTTTATGACAAGTATTCTGTTTTCCAGCAGTGAGATGAGATTGTGAGTAAAGACTGCGGAGAAGTTCATCTTTTGCATCTTTTCCCCTAGTAGGTTGAGGTTGACATTGTCGTATGCACTGTTTATATCAGTGTAGAGGGTCATCAGGTAACGGTTTTTGCTTAGGCTGGAGTGGATGTCGGTGGTAAGCCTTATTAGGAGGTCATTGGTGCCTCTTCCTCGTCTGAACGCCCACTGGTGGTCTGGTAGAAGGCTATTATGTTCAACAAACCACTCGATCCTGTTTTTCACCATCCTCTCTAGTAGTTTGTACGGGCATGGCAGTAGTGCAATCGGTCTGTAGGCTGCAGTTGTATTCGGGTTCTTCCCCGGCTTCAGGATTGGAATTATTCTTGAGGTTTTTAATCCCGCGATCTGTATTCTTTTGTTCCAGACATTGTTTAAGATTTTTAAAAGTCTTTCTTTTCCTCGTGGTGGTAAGTGTTCAATCATTCCATAGTGGACGTTGTCCGTTCCTGGTGCCGTGTTGTTCGACTTCTTGGACGCTTTTGCAAATTCCTCCATATTAAAAGGTCTTGACATCGAATCTCCAAATTGGTCTTCGGGTGGGGGATTGCGGTTTGGGTTCACGGAAGGAGGTGCAAGGGTTGTTAGTATGTCCTCTAGCATTTCCGTGGTTATGCTAGGTGATACATACATATTGTCAACTGATTGTCTGTATTTTTTCACTTTTGTCCAAATGGTAGTAATAGATGTGTTTCTATTGATTGATTCACAATATTTTTTCCACCCAGCACTCTTCTTTTGCTTTAATGTTCTTTTCGTTCTAGCTTGTACTTTGTTGAGTTCTATAAAGTTTTCCATGTTACTGCACCTGCGGTATATTCGAAGCGCATCACTTCTTTCTTGGATGGCCTTGTCGCATTCTTCGTCCCACCATGGAGGCTGGTTCCTAGACGTGTAGGTTTTCTGCTTTTTCTTTGGTATGCTTTGTTTAGCTGCAAGATTGATAATTCGGATAAGGTTGCCATAATCTTCCTCTGTCTCACCAGTCTCTTCCGACCTCCGTAGATGTATTCCTGCGCTATTTGCGTATGTGCCCCAATTTGCCTCGTTAATATTCCAGTTATAATCTGGTGTAGCCTGAGGTTTTCTATTGTTTTGTTTTAAGTTGATGGTAATCAAAATCGGATGGTGGTCTGATCCCAGAGGCTCATGGATCACTTTGTGCTCGATCAACGCTGCAATGTTCGCAGACGCTAGCGCGATGTCTACTACTGATTTCCGTTCTTGTGGGTTGCTAATTCTTGTAACTGTACCGTCATTGAGTATCACTAAGTTTTGTTCTTCCATTACGTCTAGCATGATACGGCCAAGTCGGTTTGTTTTTTCGCACCCCCAAGCACTATTGTGGGCGTTGAAGTCACCAGTAATGATAAATGGGTCAGTTATTTGCTGTAGCAACCTTACAATTTGGGGTTTGGTTAGGGTTACATTGGGGGGGGGGGCTGTATACTGTCACTATTGTTAGCCTGGTGTTGTTAATTCTTACGGACATAGCACAGGCCTCAATTGGTAGTCCTGTGACGTCTAATTGCAGTGCGTCATGTGACATGCTCTGTCGGACCAAGATGGCTGTTCCTCCATAGCCGTCGTCGCGGTCGCATCGGATGATGCTGTAGCCATTGATTCTAATGGTGTCTGATGGTTTTAGCCATGTTTCCGCAACTGTGGCGATGTCCACGTCATATGCTCTTAACGCCTGTTCAAAGCTCTCCTTGTTAGATCTTAATGAGCGTGCGTTCCATTGCAGCATTTTGGTTAAACGTCCTTGGGCCATAATTACTTTAGTTATTGGGTACATTGTTCGGGGGCCTTCATAATCTGCTGAAGTGAGTTCATTACTTGTGTTGGGTCCACCGTGCCGTTAGTTCTGATCATCTCAATAATGGATATAATTAAACTCATCAGCCTTTCTATAATTGGGGTTTCGGTGGTTGTAGGCTGGTTTCCCGCTGACTGTTGGTGGTTTTGTAGAGTTTCTGTCATTCTCTGTGGGTGTGGCGGGTAAGGATTGTGAGTTATTGGTTGTCTTGGCCCGTTGCTTCTCCACATTAAGTTTTGGGGAATCCTAACTTGATTGCCTGTTGTGTTTAGCTTTACTGTGCTGGTATTTGGCTGTGTTTGTTTGAAATGGTAGTACTGTACTGGTTCCGCTAGGTGCACGGGTCGTTGTGGGTAAGATTGAGATACTGGATATGTCTCTTCACGGAGAGTTGGACATGAGCTGTGATTAATTGGAGTATATGGTATAGTGGTTAACGGCGGGAATTCGGTGGGGCTGTTAAGCTGGGGGCTAGGATTAGTTGCCATCGGGCATAGTGTCTGTTTTCGAATGAAGCTACCGCTTCGCTGTAGCTGACGTTATTGTATACCATATGCTGCTTGATCGCTTTTGCTCTCTGGAAAATGGGGCATGAGCGGTCGGTTGCCAAGTGTTGCCCTGAGCAATTTGCGCAGAGTTGTGGAGCTGTCTTGGGGCATGAGTCGGCATTGTGTTCCATTGTGCAGAAACTGCATCGAACCTTACTGCGGCATTGGTTACTGCCATGACCAAAGCGTAAACATTTAAAGCACTGAATGACGGCGGGGATGTAGGGTTCAACTCTGCATCTTACACCGTGGATGCACACAAATTGAGGGAGAAGTTGTGATCTAAAGGTTAGAACGCATACCGGTAGTGGAATTACTTCTTGTTGCCCTAGTTTAACAACCTTTTTTGTGAATCGCCTAATATTTAGTACTGGGAACTCACACTCTATTACTGAGAGGATTTCGGTGTCACTAAGTGAAGTATCGACATTTCTCACCACACCCTGTTTTTGAATCATAGATTTTGGGATATACGCCTCCAAGTTATTTCTGATGAAGACTTCAGATTTTACAAGATTGTTTGCCGAGTCTCTATTGCTAGATTCTATCTTGATTCTATTCCGACCGCAGCTTGAGATGTTTACTAGGTTGTTTGATGTCATGAAACCCTGCTCCCTCAGTAGTTTTCCTATCGACATCGGGTGGATACGCCCAACGTTCTTGTCTTTTCCTTCAACTATTACTACATACGGTCCACTGTCACTTGGTTCATACCTGTTGTTCTCTGAGCACTGCTGTGGAATCTGCAGGTTGTTGACAGCAGTGTGTGCCGGTGCCAGTGACGCTGTCGTGATGTGTGAGGCTGCTGGGCTCTGCTGTAGACACTGCGGGTTGTTGGCGGTAGATAGTGCCGGTGCATGTGGCGGTGCCATGCTGTATGAAGCTGCTGGGCTCTGCTGTGGACGCTGCGAGTTGTTGACAATAGTGAGTTCTGATGCCAGTGGCAGTGCCATGCTTTGAAGGTCTGCTAGGCTCTGCGATCTTATGCCGTCTGACGACAGTCGTGCGATTTTCTCTGTCGCGCGCGTGGAACTTCTTCTGTCTCCTTCTTCCGGTACCTGGCGTTTGGTGGACTTGACACTCGAGAGTTGGTAGCCGCACATGGGGTCGTCTGTCTCCGGTTCAGGTAGGTTAGGTGTGGTGTTGGCTGGGTTGGTTTCTTCTGTTGGTTGGCTGGTAATCGTATTCAGTGCTGTTGATATTACCATACTTGTTGGAGGCTGAATGAGATTTGTCTCTCTAGTTGAGGTATCCTCTATGTTGTGAGTACCTCCTTCACCATATAATCCTCCAAACATCGTCGGCGCTATTCGCTCTGATAAAGTTTAGAGATGATTACGGTGGTTAACAGATTAGGTGGATGTCAAGCGTCGATGATTTCAGTTCAACAAGTATCTTATGTTTCGCTTTTGACTAAATACTGGTTATTCACTGTACCCTTGACTGGAAAAACTGTAACTTCCTGGTCCGTTTATAACACAACAACTGTACTAAGCCGCTTCGCGCGCACAAGGAAGTTTCTCCTCCGAAGGTTGTGACTCGACTGACCTTCTAACTTGGTTTATTCGTTATAAAGGATGGCGAAAGAGAGTATCCATGTAACAGCCTGTTAATTTATGGTTACTATATTTTGAAGTAATGTGACATGACAATTAATCCGTTACAAAGAAAAGGAAAAACCGTTTCAGCACAGAAATGAAATCAACCACTTAAGACAATCAGTTGCACTGAAGCCCATCACTTTTTTCTTACGATGACTCGCCTAAACAACTGATTTTATCCTTTTAAACCAGATCTTCCCCGACAGAATCCAGGAACAAAAGCTTACATTCCTGCCTCCTCCTCCTATATATGTCTTCGGATTTCACGACGGGCTCTCTTATTTTTCACGAACGCGGAAATATCATCCTTTATTAGCTAAAATATTTGCACCCTACTTTTCTATTTCTGACATCGGATTGACTTCTCAAAACACCAGCACACACGAGTTTGAATGTTAGAAAATACCTCTCGCCAATTCTGCAATTTCATTACACCAGCTACTGGAAAAGACGCAACTACAAAGTAACGAGTTATTGTAAGTGGGTGATTCATAATGATTTGGTGCTTAGATAGACTATTGGGAAGCTTTGGTCACGGTATCTACAGTGACTGGGTGAAATGGCTCTTAAGTAAATTCTGGTATGGCCAGTTTACCCCGCAGCAGGAAGCACCACAAAATAACGAGCAAATAAAACTCGGTAATGATGTTACGTTGTGTTGTCTTTGTGGCTCGTTGACAGTCTCTTATCGGCTGCTCAGTCCAAATCACGGAAACATTCTGGCGAAACTTAATATGCACGATACAGTCATTGCCAGACGTGAACGACGGGTTAAGGGCCTTCAGAAATCTCATCCGAGACAGAGATTCTATCTCCATTCAGATTCTTTGACTATTGAGACACCAAAACGTTAATGCATTACGGAGCAAAGTTATTATTCGTAAATATAGACGCTCAAACAACATCGTCCAAGAAGTTTCAAGGTTCCAATGAAGACTAAAACGGTTCATTGTTACTCCTTGATGATTTCGTACGTGTTTTCTTAGAGTTCCCGGTGTTCGGTTATTTTCCGAGAGTTATTGCATTTTGTTTCCTCGGAAAACGAATAAATTTACATTAAACTGCACAAGTTTATTTATTCAATATGTGTACACTTTGCTTAGACACTTTCCTAATTAGTCGAAACATATCTGTAATACATATCATACAATTGAAACTGGAAAAAGTTTGTGCATTTAAATAAATGAGTATGGGCCACTATTGATAAGCAACAGAGAAGAAACTTAATTTTTAAAAAAAATATGCCTGTCTGCAGGTAAGGATTAACTGCATTCAGGAAAACGTATAGACTAGACGTCGTTTCGATTAATTTACAGCAAGTGGTCTCGCGCGTAAAATAGAGTGTTTCATTTTGATGTGATGTCAAAAAACTAACAGATTTAAGATACGTTTGTGCTGAGAGCGATTCACGTAAAATCTGTTAATGTTTTGAACAATGCATAGCCCATAGACCGATGAGTAGAATAAGATATATTTTATTTTGTTGCGACATCGAAAAGTTGAGAAATTAATATGAAAGTAACTCCAAATTTCTATCCACTTACAGGTAAGTAAATTTTGTAATAGAAATGTTTATCGTGATTTGAGAGCACCAGAGGTTTCGTTTAATTAGGAGGAAATAAGTTACAGTTTGCTGCGGAGATCCTCATGCAATAAGAATTTTCGTTTAGTAAGCCTCATGGGTCTTGGACAATGTAGTATTTGATTATGTTGGTTAAAGGGAGAGGTCTGTACATGAAATTTCAGAAAACAGTTGGTAAATAATATGATCTGAAGTACTGAAAATTTAGTTAAGGAATTCGTGAGGACGGCTAAATTTGGTAATCCTAATTCGGCTGACCTAACTGTGAAAGTAATCATTTCTAGGTTCTAGTATGTACAGGTTTCGTGTATTTTCTGATCAACTGGCCGTTTGGTTATTGATTAATTGTCTATTGGACCTGTTATTGACCAACCTGTTCTGAAATGAACTCTTCCTCTTTTCTAAATGATCCTTCTTTCTTTATGATGACAATTTTCTGACTCTGTCACCAGATGTTTTTTATATGAATCAGAATTACCAAACTGCATAGAATATTAGGTTCTGATAGCACTTAACGTCGTTTGAAATTGTTTTTTTCTTGAAATGTGGGCTGGAATGAGTTATGATCTGAGTGTTCGGCCTGATACCGGCAGGAATGGCGTTGCTAATTGAGAACCGCAGCTATTGTGTAATTCGGTTTATTACACAATCTGAAGTTACCCTCCAGTTCACAGAGATAAATACAGAATTTTAGCTCACTATCTACGCAGTTGGATACGATTATAACCCCTGATAATCTGAATTTAGATATTATTGCCAAAATGGAGTAAAATGAAGATTTGTAGTAGCTGCGTAGTTACGCACGCATAACATACTGTGTTCTTTGAGAGTCTCTGCGACATACTATCCTGCTTACTGCCAGTACACGTACACTTGCTATGGGAAGCGTTGAGTAAAGATCGTTTGCTACAGCCCTTCCATTTGCCAGCCGCACCAGTCTAGCCATAAACAGCGGGCCGTAAGAAGGGACCCGCATCTGCTGGCAGGATAGCGCGCATCTGTCAGTCGCCCAGTCGGTAAACATCAAATGCCCGGGTAGCTGAAACGGCACCAGGCAACGTGGGAAGGTGGCTGCGAGATGGCGAGGGCTAGCCTGTGGCACTTGCTGATCCGTACAATTTGGATGCACGGCGCGGTCTACAAAACCACGGGCCGTGGGAAACCACCATGAAATCACGCTCTTTTCTCGTGTTGCGCGGAATGTCTGACGGTCTGTCTCCTTGCAGAAAACTAGATTCACAAATGAAACTAGAAAATTTACAGAGATTATTGGCCCAATTACAGCAGCTTTCTCAACCTTGCTTAAACCAAGCCGAGTAGATTGTCAAAACTAATTCTCCGGACCACTTATTTAGGTTCCATTTTTTACATATGGGTATATTATTAGCATATGGAACATATTTTGCTGTACCATCATAACATAACAAATCTAAAAGTATGTGGTTATTTCATATTTAAATATAGTTATAAAACAGAAAGCGAACTATTAAAAGTTAATTACATATTGACCGGACTAAATATTTACGAAATACATGAATAATAATGTTACTTTAGGCTGTATTCTACACAATACCACATGCACAAAATTAAAAAAAGAAAGAAGACCCTACACTCAATATATTTGTTTACTTCGCTACTCTTATGTTACTAATTCTGCGACATAGTGTAGTGTAGGAGCTACAGAATTGTAAATGAGAACACCGTCTATTAGCAACTGGTTTTATTCATATATGCTCAGACGCGTTTCGCTCTTGTGGAATGGGGCATTGTCAGTGAGACTTATGGTTGAGACAGTTACATGGTTGTCAGGAATAGCTCCATTTACACTTTTTTGTGGCCATAACTGTAGTTGTGGTTCCACAACTGTAAGAATAACTATTGTTAAACTTTTTTTTTTGGAGGTAACTATACCACTGTTTCAAAATCTATTAAAATTTACACTTTGTGTTTGACGAACAGCAAGGACCTTCTTGTTAACATAAGTCTCACTGACGATGCCCCATGCGACAAGGGCGAAACGCGTTTGAGCATACCATACATGAATAAAACCAGTTGCTAACAGACGGTGTTATCATTTACAATTGTGTAACAAGCAACTGCGGAAGGGTGGTCAATTTACCATATAAGGGCTACAGTGTCACGTGACGAAAGTCACCGGTTCGAGTGCGGCCGAGGGCATGGGTGTTTAAAGTGTTCATGTCGTGTTGGTATTGTGTTGTCCATGAGTCCAATCTTAATATACTGGAAGGGTCAACATAATAATATTGAGCTGGCTGAGTGGCCCTGGTAGCCGAAAGCCATTAACAAACAAAAAACAAACACAAAAACAAACAAAAAACACCTTCTCCTGGAAATGCCACATTTTTTGCCGGTGATTGAAATATTTGTGAGTTTTAACAAGTTGGGCTTATTCCCTTATAGCCGTATACAGTACCAGTACGGTATATAACATCTGAACCATCTTCGAGGTCCGCGAACCACGGTTTTACAGAATTCAGACATTTATTTTTGTTGGTCTCCGATTTACTCTAGTTTCTACACGTTCTCTTCTTGTTGGGACGTGGACGGTTACAGCATTCGATGTTCACTGCCTGCCGTAGTGATCAGCCTGCGGCGCAGGAAGGAAATGGAAGGGGAGCGGCGCGCAGTGTAGTGTAAGTGCGAAGCTGCGTCCTGCTGGCCACCGGAAATGAGAGTCGGTACTCTAGGACACACGGCCGCAGCAGCGCCTCCCACCCCATAAAGGCCGCCAGCCCGGGGCGGCTTGTTTGGTCCGAGCCCTCCATTATGTATGCCTGGCGTCGGGACGCCGCTCGACGCGTGGGACGCGGAGCGTGCGCGACGTGTGCTGGCTACGTAACGGCCACCAGGTGCCGCCACTTCGGCCGCGCAGCGAGACGTAAATAAATAAATAAAAGAAATGTGCGGTCCGGCGAGAGCCAGGTGCATCAATATGGGTGGAACGGAGATGAAATGTCAGAGCGCGGCGCACAGTGGCGAGGTTTTCACGTCACAATAGCGCGTCTGTGCATGTGATGTCCAAAGTCCGGCAATGTTCGTGGGTTTCGTTTATAAAACACCACCCTCATCTCCCTCCCCCCACCCGCAAAAAAAAACTCAAATTTAAATAGGTTGGAGCATTATGAATGCCATGGAACCATTTTCTATTTTCTGCTATCAGTATTTCGATTAATATAATATAATTTGCTTACGGGATAATTGCTGCGTCGAAACACTCCTGTTTCTTCTTCTTCCCGACGTTTCGACCAGGGCTTAGGTCTTCATCAGGGGCCGTCTCTGCTACAGATTGTGATCTGCTGGAGACTGGCTTTGCTGGTTGTTTACGAATTTGTACTGTCGATTGTTTAACAATATCAATTATCCAGCGTAAACAAATTATATTATATTAATATAACGGCGGCTGCGGAAACAACAAAATCTTTTATAGTATTTCTAATAGTTTGCATCACTCACTTTTCGCAAATAATTCGTTTCATTTCTGTCATTCTCGGTTCTTAACCACAATATTTGCCACCATTAATATTATCAACAAATAGTCGCATTTGTCTATCCAGACCATGCTTCTACACTACGACATATTTCACATAATTGGTTCCTCATCAGCTTTTCTTAATATGGCTATTTATGTCACTTTTAACTGTTGAACGAATTTTCATCGTACATCGGTAACACCACAATTCTTGCACTCTTCTTTACTCTTCAGCCTCAGTTGTCCACGTCTCCCTGTATAAAAATCTTGGGCTATATGTCTTATTAAGGTATGCTTTCGACTGAATGATCGTACTAATTTGTAACGTGACTGATCACACGCCCAATGTAAAGAGACGGTAGAAAAATTGTCCTGTCTGTATTTAGAACCGATGAGATTGCTTACAGAAGTTAAAACAATTGATTTCAGAATTTTCAAAAAGAAAATTGCTAATGGTGTTTTGTTCTATGATTGACTCTGTCATTAGTGGGCTGCTAGGAAACATTGCAAATTGTGGAACCAGTTTTGTTACTAAAATGATAGTACTGGAATAGAGTGTTTCTGAAAAGCTAGGATCAGAATCTTTTGTGACCATCTTTCTAAATCATCTCCTTCATTATTTCGCTTATACTTGGTTTCAACTATATTTCAGAGTAACAATAAATGGGTTTTTTGCTATTTTTACAATTATTCTGGGAAATTTTCTTAACAAACTTTACGTATGGCAGAACAAACTTTTGTATATTTTCGTTTTTATTATTCCATTAAATACCTTAGCAAAGGACTCTCCGAATATTATTACATTTTTCCTTAATTTTTTCTGCTTTTTGTTGCGCTATATTCTGTTCCAAGTTTTCCTTAATTCTTGCAAGTTACTATTTTCGAACAGAAACTCAATTATCATATGCACCTAAAAGAAAACCTCTGTCAGTAAATCTCAGTAATTTATTTGAGCCACACTGTTCACAAAAGTCAAGGAAACAATTTTTCTGTTATCGATTACACAATGTAGTAAGTTTGTCTGAAGTATTTCTATGCTGATAGTTTTCTTGTTGGAGCTGACTATGGGTCAGGTTGCCACTTGCAGTAACGGACTGCAGTGGCGGTCCTCCTAGCTGCAGCAATACTAGGAGGTAGGTCAGCACCGATCCACACACCTGAAACAGATCAGCTAAGGGCATTAAATCGAATATCATGCACAGTTAGTATTTCGTACTTTAGTGGTCACAGAATTGAAAATAACCCTTGTAGTTGTGTTAAACTTAGCTTCTCTGTAACCTGTCTTTGTGGAGAAAGTTTTCCATCAAATGCTGTGTTCATCTAGCAATGATGGGTCTAGGAATTTTCTGATCCGGCCGAAAAACTGTTAGATTGCCTCCCCTTCAAACATTATTTTGCCTCCCTCGTCGTCACCCCCGTTTTCGCTTTCTCGCCGCCCCCATTGCAGCCACCCTATTGTCGCTCGACACCCAGGGTAGTGGTGGAGCTAAAAAAAAATGGCCACCGCGTCAGAATTTTGCCGTCCTTCAAAAGGTGGCTTTCCACAGCTCGTGCATTTTCCGGCCGCGCTGTCCAGCTGTCAACAGCATGCCGTGGGGAAGAAGCCACCTCTATCCGTCACCCAGTCGGTAAACATCAAACGCCCTGGTAGCTGAAACGACATTAGGTAACGTGGTGGGGAGGTGGCTGCGAGGTGGCGCATGATGATCCGTACAGAACAACGGGAAGTGGGAAGCTAGCTTAAGCCGGAGAGGGCCCAGATGGTTTTGAATAAAAGGAAGGATAAACAAAGACTATCGGCACTTCGTGATGGCATTGTTATTTTGCAGATGTTCGGAAAATTACAGTGACATATGAAAGAGCATGGTGGGATACAGTAACGATAAATCAGTGCGTGCGTTTGCCGTGCGTGGAGAAGTGAAAATGGAATAGCGAATAAGACGACATTATGACTGGAAAGTAAGCTAAATTCTGCCTATCGGCCCCGAACTTGGTTCCAGGAGACAAGTGATTGGACGGTGCCGATCCAGAAGGTGTAATATGAATTTTCATGCGGACAAGCTGACGCCGGGAGATTCATTCAACCTTTAGTTTTTCAACTGGAATCTGCTGCTAGGTCTTTGGACTCCCCGGCTCCTGATGAAGTCTGACTGCTGGTAGAGGTTCAACACGCCTTTATACAGGGTGTCAAGAAAAGGACTCCCTGATTTCAAAATTAAATATCTCTAAAACAAAGATCGATAGAGGAATGCAGTAAACGGTATGTTTATCGTGACAGCTGTAAGAAGTGCATACAGAAGTTTGAAATAATAGTTACAAAAGCTGCTAACAGATGGCGCTGTAATCGCCATACGTAATGCCTAAATAGTGATCCGAAGCTCAGGGCGATCAGTTCCACCATTGAAACGTGAAAGGAGGTTAGCGTACCGAAGGAAGAGTTGATGTGATTGTTTGCAAAGATTGTTTTCATACGATTATTTCACTTATGTATGCTGATATGAGCTGTACAGCGTACAGTGCCATCTGTTAGCAGCTTTTGTAACTATTATTTCACACTGCTGTATACACTTCTTACAGCTGTCACAATAAAAATATCGTTTACTGCATTCCTCTATCGATCTTTGTTTTCGAGATATTTAATTTTGAAATCAGGGAGTCCTTTTCTGGACACCCTGTATAAGGAACCAGAAGGAACGCTGTACGCCGAGACAACACATACGGTACCGGGCGGAAGCAGTTCAAAGCCTGCACTTCGCCTGTCGCAGACATCAACGCGGATCCGAGACCTCACAATGGGAATCTGCCGTTGTACCATCACACTGTCGGCAGTCGCCATCTATGAACGGTAAAGAACACAGTTTCTGCCACTACAGTTTTTCACCAGAATTTAGTTTTTCAATCGAACAGTAACGCTTGAAATGTTTCAAATACTCTAATGGGCTAGAACAACATGAATTGCTAAGACCTCTTGCTGTAAATAATGAGTAATCTCAGCCACGTCTGTCATTTGGTTTGTTGGAAGAAATAAAGCTCATTTACATTTATTTGTCAAAGGAAAATAAAGATTTCAACATTTTTTTAAAAAAATTGGTGGTTTTTTGTTTCCACACTTTCCTTTAAAAATATTAATTTCATATATATATAAAAAGCAATGTTTCATTGCAGCACGGAATTCTTTTGTGAAAATTGTTTGAATGAAAGAAAATACAAAACAAATGAGTCTCATGCCAGAGGTCAAAAACATAAAACAAAATTACAGATTTAATTCTATTATCATTTTTGTTAAATACAGCTGATTTACCTTGTAGAAAATGGGATAATCCATGACGTAAAAACCAGCTGCGGATAATTCTACAGGTAGACTCTCCAAGTGTAGCACCAGCCGACGCACCTGCAAGTACAAATGAACACAATGAAAAATGGATCAAGTAACAAGAAAGTATAGAGAAGTTATTGAGAAAGTTATCAAATCGCATGGTTTTTGGACTTCGATATTTCACTGTCTGTAACAGCACATTCTCTTACAAAACAAAACAAATATCGTCGCGCATATATATATATGTGTGTGTGTGTTTGTGTGTATGACGTTGGTCTTAGAAATTCTTTGCCTGTACTAACGATAGGAATGCAACCTACAACGCAATATCACTCTCTTCAAGCAAATATAGGCTGTTCACGATATTCAGTACTTTTACTTATCACTAACTCCTTTTATTTCGTTTTTTTCTTTTGCAAAGGTTAGTGACATGAAGTCAGATATTCTTCCGCGGAAGGTCGACTTCACCTTTCCATCTGCAGTCAATGCCTGCTCAAAAGTGTTGCAAATGCTCGGAGAAAAGCAGCTACACGAATGATAATGATTTGCATTCTCAAAAAATCACCATCTAGCTTAATTTATGATCGTAGTACATGATATCAGATATTAACATGGTGCTTGTTAATGAAATAACTTCACAGCCAAAGCATCATAGCAGTTTAACAAACAAATAAAAATAAACAAAATGAGACAGTGGTATAGAGATTTATATATGGAAATTATCACAGAACACAAGCAGTAACTGATATGGTAAAGTTTTGGTTCTTTTCGTTTTTTTAACTGCTTAACGTCTCTTAACAGCGAGATCTTTAGAGACGGGAAAGGATGTGGGGCAAGGAATGGGGAGGAATTCGGCCATGGCCTTTTTGAAGGAAGCATCCCGGCATTTGCCTGAAGTGATTTGGCAAACCATGGAAAACCCAAATCTGGATGCCCGGACGGGGATTCGAACCGCCGTCCTTCCGAATGCGAAGCCAGAACGCTAACCGTTACACCACCGCGCTCGGTGATATGGTAAAGGAGCTTATTGGAAGTATTTGGAAGATAGTAGGCGGTTGAAGAACTTGCTTGGAATGTACAAGCCATACACTGGTGGAAACTAAAAGTGCAACACAAGACAAGAATGGTGGAATTTTAGGAAACTTTGTAAATATATTCAGGGTAATACCCAGAAGAAATGGTAAAATACTGAAATGGATCAGGCTAAGTTTATTACCTTTAGATACAGTTGACAATGAGAAGTGCGCCAACCTTTAGCACTTATACATTCGTGGATCCTTGCTGGGATTGAATCAATAAGTGTTCGGATATCTTCTTGGTGTATGTCTCTACGCCTGGAAGTCCTGTGCACTCAGTTGTTTGCACAGTTTGTGCTGGGTGGCCATGTCGTCAAATGCATCCAGTCCTGGCATCCCAGATATGCTCTATTGGAGACAAATCTGGGGACCGTGCGGTCCAAATTGTGATCGTAACCCCTTGCAAGGCTGTGTTGTGATAGCCACAGCATGAGGACGGGCATTATCCCGTTGGGAGATGCCATTTTGATTGTGGACATGAAGGGTATCACAATACGGTGCCGCACCCGGTCCACAAAGTGGTGGGTTGTCATTGTGCCTTCAACAACAACCGACTCAGTCCTGCTTTCGAAACTGATTTCCCCCAAACCATGATACCAGTGTCTAGACCTTTGTGACGTTCTGAAATCACAGCAGAGTAAACCATTTGAATTGGTGAGATGCAGAAGGGAAACATTCCATGTAACCTAGTTTTTCAGGAAACGAAAAAAACGTTATAAAATGGAAACGGTAAGTGGGAGAGAAAAAGTTACTATTGGTGGTTTGTAGTACTAATTGAGGTTAATATTTTACACTTGTTCAATATCATGTAATGTTCTCCATGACCTTGTAATTTACGTCCAAAGAGCATGGAATATTTTCCTTTTGCATCTCACTGATTGCTGAATGAAGTATTTTTCAAATATTTTTGTTAATTTGAAGTTTATTCCAAGGTAAAATTGAAAAAAATTATAGCAGAATTACATTCAGAAATACTTATGCATATAAAGGTAGACAAGAGCAAAAATCACCATATACATGTAAATAATAAACACGAAAAGAGAGTGACTAAGTTCGAATAATGTCTCCCTCGTAGACTGTCCTCATACATTTAGTCAATATCTTCTGTGTCATTTTCTGCTGACCATTGCAATATTGTGTTGTAGAATTCTTTATGTTCATGTGGAATATACTGCATTATCTTTGCCACATCCATTATCTTCTTCTGGTCGATGGGAACTTTATGATCGTAGGCAAGGTCTACTGGTAGCATCAGGTCACCACAATGTTTGTATAGTTGAAAAATATCACTATTCAATCCATTTATGAATTTGAATGCTTCAACAAACCCTTTCTGATCTCTCCTGTATATGAGATGTCTGTATTGACTGATCTGGAAATCAGCTCGATGATGGAGACTCTTTGTATACTTCTTGAATATTGAGGGCCACCATTCCTTGTAGCTGACTATCTGCTCAGTTTTGATAGATCTCACTTCAAATGGTGATTTTTTTCTTTGCATTTTGAATGAAGGTATCATACTGTAAAGTTGTGTGTATTCGATCTTGGCGTCGCACAGTTCTCTTGACAATGGCAAAATCTCTATCACACGGTAAAAAGCTATGTCCAAGTATTGGGAAGTACTGATGAATTTTTTCAAACCGGCCAATTATGGTGAGACTCAATAGAAATCTGACCAGAGTGTGGTTTCGATTTTGCCCGCCATAGGCATCACTGAACACATGTAGAGTTTTCACTTCAGGCGGTACACAGGTGTTTACATAATCACACAGAAAGCTACAAACTTCATCAGGTCCCTTTTTACAAGTCCCCTCGTGGGAAGTATAAAACACAGATTTACCATTTGCAAGGTTGTGGATACAAAAAACAATGTGCGATAATTTCCTCAAATAAAATATTTCCTGAACTGGAAGTAAAGGTAGAGGGAGATTTTGCATATAATCAAATACTATTCCTCCTTCGTCAATTTTGTTTTTACATTGTGCGGTTACTTCATTCAATTTCGTATAAAATTTCTTGGCTCTGCATTTATGAACGAGAAGTTCAGCAGTTGCAACCCTTTTGGCAGCATTATTAAGTGCAGGGGATTTTATTTTATTTCCCAGTTCCTCACATTGTGAACACACATCTACTTGAGGACGCCCAAATCGATAGTTAAAGTTTTCTTTGAAGTACCTAAAATAATATTCATATTTCACTATATCTTTCAGGTCTTGATGCTTATCCAAAAATAATTGAAACATAATCTTACATGTCAAACCACACTCCAAGTACACTAAAGGTGAAGGCATGTAATGGGAAACCTTTGTGGGAAACGATGATATGTGCTGATGAATCTTTGTTATTACATCATTGGGAATACGAACACGGTTATCGTGCTTACCTCGTAAGTCTGTAGGTAGTTCATTCTTCTCAACCAGATGGGCCAAACGAAAAACTGCCTTGCTGGAAACACCGTGTGAACTTAGGAAGGCTTTTCTGCATACTTCAACTCGTGTATTCCCTTTTACTGCAAAATACTTGTAGCTTGATTTGATTTGCTTGAAATGCTCATATTTAGGTCTATGTCGCGCCACATCATGTCTCTCAATGAAACTCATCAAATATGTATCTCGTTCATTTTTCTCCCTACCACTATAAACGTTTACAATAATTCTGTCCTTCTCTTCTTGATCAAAATTCAACATACACTGTTTTTTACATCTGCAATCTTCACCAGTTTTCTTCTTCTCTACAAGAAAACCTTTATCAGTCACAAACTCTTCCCCTTTATTTTGGGCTTCTTTCATACATTGTCTCAAATTTCCCGAGCACCTTCTTTTCTTCTGGGGGCTATCAACCTCAGATTTTGACAGCGTTCTGATCACCGTTCTTCTCTTACAACACACACTTGATACAAAGTTTACACTGTTACAAGAACGCTGATTCACTAACAATCACAATGTTAGAGCTATAGGTCTGAAATAGCAGAACAATTTACCAATGTAAACATATAACAACAATATAAATCCAAAGATCTCTACTATATTTCCACATTCTAACGTCTAGAAGTGCGCTCTGCCAAAGAAAGTAGGAAATAACAGACTAATGAGAGCAAAAAGGAAAACATTCCTGGAATCTTTTCTTTTTGCATGTCACTCAAATTTTAACAGCTTGTATTAACCCATTAGAGGTGGATGAATTTTTTCTCTGTTTAGGTCAATAGATGGAGGAAGGGTTGGTGAACAAAATGGCTATCTCAGTTTAAAACGTCCAAAAAGTGGAATGTTTTCCTTCTGCATCTCACCAATTCATTTATCCACTACACCTGCGTACATGTTGTTGATTATCACTTTGCTATAGACAGATATGAGACTCGTTTCTCAATACAAATGTGGTCCATTCACTTGTCCGTTGGCGTTTTGAATTACACCAGGTTAGACGATGCTGGCAAAGAAATAAGGTTAGTGCGAAATATTGTAGAAGACTCAGAGAGTATAACCCAGCTTCAAGCAATTGGTTTCAAATCGTCCGAGGGGTGACTCTCTCTGTAACTACTGCTTGAATCTGACCTACATTCACTCGTCTGCCAGCACAATTTGACGGTCTTCACGTGCTCTTTTATGGACCTGTGCCTTCTCTAGGAATACTAGAGCCTTCTCTCATCCACTGTGTAAGTGTGTGTACTAACATTGCACTACGACCAATCCTTCCGGAGATTTCACGAAATGATGCACCCATTTCAAACACGCTAATTCTCCGACCTCTCTCACAGTTAGACATTTGGGTGTAGAGGGACGTCACTATTCGCCTTGGCTTACTTGGTCAACAAGAACTTGTAGAGAAAAAAGAGTCATGTTACACTGTTCACCATTTATACGCAAAGAAACATAGCAATTTTCCATAGCAAATATATCCGTAATTCTCATACTAATACATGTACAACTTTCAACTTTTAATCCTTTAATTCTCTTCATATGTAGATACTTGGGGCCAAATTTCATTCATTTATCTCAATTCCACCTGGCTGTTGCACTTTTAATTTCCGCCAGTGTATATTGCCGGTGATGTTTGTCGCGATATTGGTTGTAGAATTAGGAGAAGTACATTGAAGGGAAGACATGAACATAACCACAAGCTGTCAACTGATTTCAGGAATTATGAAGTTGGAAACTGGAATAAATTCCCAGGGAAATGCTGAAGACGTTACTACAAAAACATTGAAAGATTTAAAATTCGTAGGATTGTGGTTAAATTACGTTGAAAGAATTTAAGATTGTGGGGAGGCAGGTGTGTAAGGAAATTACCATACGTGATATGCTCTATTGTAATTGAATTTATAAAAAAAGAAGTATCTGAAAACTTTTAGAGCCGATTGGCATCTAAATTCAGTGGCACATTTGCTTATAAATTGTAATTTAAGACCAACCTATTTATAAAGATAACAGTCCCAGATTACTATATTTCACATTTGACAGCCTACTTCATATATATAATCCGTTAAAATCTAATAAAGTACACACTGAACGTTATTTGAACTGATCGGTTTACTTTCGTTACAGATGTGTAGTTAAGGTACCACCTTTATGATTCTTTTAATTTCCGTCTTAATACTCAAACGGCTTAATTAATAAATAAGAAAGACTTGTTAAGATGAAGGGAAAATTCTGATACAGTTTTCTTCAAGATTACTCAAATTTGGAACACTTTATGGCAGTAGAATCTATCTATCATACTACTGACGAAGCCAGGATATTCAACCGGAAGCAAACATAGAGCATCAAAAACGAAAAAAAAAACGTGTATGATGGCACTTAAAGATACTACATTCATTTTATAAGTTGTGACATAAACTCTGTTGTTCATTCTGTAACTTTTATTTGATTAAAATATTATAATAAAGATACACATAAATGTAATTAGTATAAACATCCGAAGTAAGTAAACATTTCAATCATAACAATACTAATTATGCTTACAGCTGGGGATAAGATACCTGATATTTTCCTACAAGATATCAATGAATCATTTTGATCAAATTTCATAGTATATACTTACGGAGAATCAAGTGATGTAGCTGAAATGACTATATAATTAAAAATTGTCTATAATTCGAAGTAGACACATAGAGTAGTCTCCTTCTCAGTAAAAGTAATATACCAACAGCAGTCCGATGCTGGTTATTCCAGTTAATCTTAGAATCGGAATTAGTCGGTGCTGCAATCCAGAGGGACTCAAAAGAAAAACATCTGGAAATAGATGCGAGCAAAAAGAAACCTAATTACCAGTAAACGAGGACAAAGGAAGGCCGTTATCGATTCACTTGTCATCCTTTGCACTGCGCTCGAAATAAGGAGAAAAAATCAAACGGCTGGACAACAGAGGCGAATCATCGGAGCGCTACCACATCTATACAAAAAGCCGGATATTGGAACAAAGCTACAACGGCGCGGAAATACGCGCACACACTGTATGTGCTCTCGCTTCGGGGGATGAATACCACCAACAGCGTCACCACCGAGAGCAACAATACGACAACCACGGCAACAGCAACAACAGCTGCGGCGACAAACAACGAGAGAGCCGTTGCGGTCGACAGCAGTAGCCAATTACTGAATGCTGCCAACTAGCGTGGAAAGCTTCGTCGGCATTCGACACACTACTCTGGAAACAAAGTTACATAGCACCCCCTTCTCAGATACAGAAATAAACACTAATGGAAAAATATCGTATTTTTCAAATACTGGCAATATTTGACACATGTTTTCTGCAATAAATTTGATTTCTAGTTCCACTGTTAACACAAAAAACGAATATATCAACGATGAAACACAGTCTGCATGTCCATGGGACAAACTCGTATGTAATGAATTCAGTAACTACTATTTTACCCAGAATTTTTCAAAAATACGTCCTGAGACTGAGCACCTAACTGTGATATGCCATATTACAAAAACTACGTTTCCATGTTTCACTCTAAGCGTCCTGGTGGCTCAATGGTTAAGACATCTGACTGGAGACTAAAAGACCCCGGTTCGAATCCCTGTCTTGGCAGGGATTTTCGTAGGCCATTAACCCGACCTTCACCTCCGGCACAGCTTGCTATGTAATGTGAAATACGCCAGATCGCTTCCGTGGTTCCGATTCCACGTTAAACTTTAGGTTCCTAATTCCCGGTAGGATTACTTGGTTAGTCTAGGCGGCTACTATTGGGGTCGACTGTGCAGCTGATAAGAAACCATGTTAGCAGAGCATTACGACCACACGAATTTACTTCTATACTTGTCAGCCTCTGCCTACAATTATCACTACGAGGGCAATTCATTTTCATTCAAAACATTAATAAATTTCGCATTTATATACACATCAGGTTTAGTACTGTTATAAAATCCAGTTAAAAATTTGCTACTATTGTAGGACTTTAAGTTAAATCATAAACGTGAAAGTAATCAATTTAAATTAACTATCAAAAATTGGTAAATATAACATTTCATTTTAATTATCAGTCCAGGTATATCGTCTACATCATTTCTAAATAAGCATTATAACTAATCAGGAGTCAAATGAGTCTTAATTGTCTAATGGCCAACCACATTAAATTGGGCTCTCAAACTGAAGCGAAAAATGGAAATTTAATGTTATAAAAAGAGTACCTTCCTTTTGAATTTCCTGAGTACATGTTTATTTTTATTCCAGAAGCTGTATTCCCAAAATCAGTATAATTTATTTGTCACTTATCTAAAAAATGGTCTTATTCATTTCTCCATCCTTCCTTATCATACCCTAATTTATTTTTCTCTGTAAATCCGTTTCAACCTGAAACTCAGTCGTGTGCCTAAGACACGTGAATATTTGTATTCGCCACCAGTTATTTGCTGCGACTGCGATAAATTGATCAAGTGATACTTTTCAAAAGTGACACTATCAGTATCTCCATATGTTAGATTCTACTAGCAATTCTTATATACGATAGGGCCTACTTATTTCTCAAAGGCTTTCATTTAATTATTTATTTATTTTTAATTTTCGACATTCTCTAGGGGCCAAATTTAAAATGTTTCAGTGTTTCTTTTACCGAGAGTGGTGGGTCAGTGGTTAATGCTCTAGCCTCGCATTCGAGAGGACGCCGGTTCGAATCCCCGTCCGGGCATGCAGATTTGGGTTTTCCATGGTTTCCCCAAATCACTCCAGGCGAATGCCTGGATGCTGCCTTAAAAAAGGCCATGGCCGAGTTCCTTCCCGTTCGTTGTCCCTAGTCTCATCCCGCCTCTAATGACCTTAGAAGAAGAAGAAAAAAAAGTGTTTCTTTCCGTGTTAACGTTACCTTTTGCTTAGTGATTTAATTCTACCAGTTCCTTAAGCATATTTAATCCAATTTTCACGCTTTGTTTACTTTTACTTTCGTGCTGTAACGGCCCAAGTTTTGGGGCAAAAGATTTAGTTGTGTGATTTAGAATTAAACGAGTGTTAGGTGTCGTGACAGTACGCCAGAGTCGCGTGCCGTCCGCACGAGAGTAATGAGTCAGGTTTTGCTGACGAAAACGATCATCGCATACCACAGCCAGGGACACTGGCCGGTCAATTGCCGAAAGAAGTCTAGAATGTTCGATATAAGGAGCGCAGGACATGCGTTCGGTCTTCTCAGTGACAGATTGACAGTAGGCACGCCACTATGCCAGTTGGATAGTCAATAGCCTCTCTCTCTCTCTCTCTATAGCCTGGTCTCGCGTTAGGGTCGACAATGCTGCAACACTTGGGGGAATCCTCAGATAGCAATTCTACATGTATGTAAGTAATTGTTCCATCATCTAGTAGTACTTCAGAAGACGTAAATCCAATAGAAGCCTACGGGGATAGCCTCGCAGACGGCGTCAAAACGGATAATATGTACTCAGTCAAGGACAGTATCGTACAGCAGTTAGCCTGTGTCTCACTGGTAAAATATAAGAGAATCTGCTGTTTGCCATAGTAAGTCTAAGTTGGTGAATCCATATTAACAACCACACAGGTCTGTGGCCTTTATCCACAGTGGTGTGAGAACCTGATATTAGTAAATAGCCTTACAGCTGAGCTGGAGAGTGGAGCCGAGGTCGCCGGGGGTCAGCAGCAGCAACTCCATTAAAGGTTAGTACCTGAGTTTCCAGACACTCTCTGCCGATTCCAAATTACGCCCACAGAAGAGGAGCTAGACCACTCGACTAGTCCGCTACAGTGCGTCTGCTTTAGTGTTGATGTTTATTTAATTGATAGTGTTTCATTTATGGGTTTTTTTTTTTTTGTGGTTTTTCTGCTCTTTGTTGACATCGAGGTCTTTAAAGGTGAAAAGGACTGGGTGCAAGGAACTGGAAAAATTCGGCGACTGGCTCTTGAAGGAATCATCCTGGCATTCACCTGGAGTAATCTGGGGAATACATGGAAAACTAACAAGTATTTTGTAAATTAGTATTTGCCGTTTAATAATACGCCATTACAACTGTTGGATATTGTTTTTATTTTCTGGATGCGTTTCGCCTCTTGCCTCTCGCCGAGGTACCTTCAGCGTACAGTTTTGCTGTAATATGTGATTTGTTATTGACTTTTGAATATCAAACAGTTGTAATGGCGTATTATTAAACAACAAATACTAATTTATCAAGCAACTGTATTTTGTAAATTTAACTCGATTTTGAAATCACTGAAATAACATCATATGCCCTCTCAACTGTTTTTAGTTTTTGGCCTAATTCTTCTCGACATATTCACTCCTGGAATTCATCGAATTCTCCAAATGCTTGCTTCATTTTTTCTGCAAATACAATTAACAACTTTAACAAATTTTAACATGTTGATCCTGTCTCGTTGACCCTGACACTAAACAACAAACATTTTCATTCAAATACTGTAGCTTCATCCACCAACTAGTTGCATTATAATGCATCATAATACCTTGCTTTAGACCAAACGAATTAGAGCCTAGCCATGCGGGCATCAAGAAACACAACGGTCCACGATCCAGATCTGAATCACGATATGTAGACCGTCCTGCTAATGATTTTGTGATTCTAATTATAGTTTTCTGATAATCATCTAGGCGAACGCTTGCATGGTCTCCAACATTCGCCTAAAAACTATGCAGTGAACAAAGAAATTAAAGCTTAACATACACGTAATATTTTATACTGTTCAGTGACAAAACCTATGCCTTCCCCTCTCCACCATATCTAGATAACTAGTAGCTAAAAATGGCAGTGAATAATCAAGTTCATCCCCAGTCTGGAGAAACAGGAGAAGTCAGTACCCATAATGGGATACGGCATGAAAGCGTCAAGCAGTTGTTATCGAACCTCTATGAGCCATAGATTGATCGTGAATAAAATTAAAACCACTGGACTGACTCAGAATATATACTTTTCTCCTTCCCCACTTTTCCCAACATTTTGACTCATTTTTACTCATAGATGGCAAGGTCAAATTTGTAGCAACGACAGCACGCCCTTGCTGATGCCATGCATTTTACAAGCCTACTAATTGGATAAGTTAAGTGTTGCCATCTGTCTGTGGAACAAGTAACTATGTTCAGCGTGTGATAAGTGTACTTTTTGTTTGCCAAATGAGTAGTTTATAAGACGGAGATTGGGAACCGTCCCAGAATTTGCCTTGATGGTGGGGAAAACCGCCTAAAAACCACAGTCAGGACGGCTGGTACGAGGACACCTGGGCTCGTGCCCAGCCCGTTGTACCTCCTCGATCCGATGTGTGATGCCTCAGCGCGTTGAGCCACACTCGCGCGTCAGAATGTGTTTATATATACATATGTAAACAGCGAAAGTCTTTAGAGCTAGAACACGAAGATTCAGGGTAAAAAAATGAAGTAGGTAATAACGATAGGTAAAAGTTGGAGCATTAAGGGAACGGTAGTGTATTATGAATGATTCTGTTGTTGGTTTTCTGTCAGAAGTTGTTATTTCATATCAGATAATGTTGAAATATAGATTTAAAATGAAAGAGCATTGTGAACAGCTATTGCGGGATATGGACATTGCCTATTTAACTTTAAATGAACATAAACGGCTAAAAGAGAAGCTTATTAGATACACCGATGGTTAAGGATTGAGGTGTACACCTCTTGGCAAGAATTCAATTACTTTTTATTTCCTAAATTATCAATAAAAATATTATTAATGATGTGAGGAATCAGGATGTTGCTTTACATATTCACAACACCGTTGTACCTACGTTTGACATTAATGTCGGTTTATTGCAAAATTATTCTTCATCAAATGTTATTAACAATATTATGACACAAATAAAAATCCACAGTGGGGTCGTTTTATCGTCAGTTCTCAGGGTGGGTTTCTATATGACGGTTCATTAAGCTCAGCAGGGCAATGAGATTTCTCTATGGCGACACTGGGTTGATCGATACGATAATGATTTGCGATGATCACCATATCAGCAGAGTTACCATTTAGCAAAGGTACTGAGTCTGCTGTCCGCATCCGTCCGACATGATGATTCCATTTTCAGCTCGCTGTCGGAGACCCAAGTCCACTTGGATGACGACACGCAACACAAGAACCACCACGGACTGCACCGGCGTTAGTCGCCGAGATCTCTTTCTGCATGCTGGCCACACACCCACAACGCAGCTCACAATCTACTGTACTCTCCCCCAGCGGCCACGCTTTGTCCCTTCACTGAGGGCTACCCGGCCCAAGGTAACATTCCAGAACGCAGCCGGACATTTACCATTATCTTTGTTCCCACCGTCCACCTGTGCGAGTTACGCGTTCAGATTCTCGCAAATATTTTCCTTGTAGTGTAGCAATACACTACAGGATTATATAGAGGCAGAGGAATTGCTTGAGTCAAAATTCACAACAATTACCTGTCTGCACACACACAGAAACGCCAGAATTCAGAAAATAGGAATTAATCATCCGTATTTTGTATAAATTCCTACGTCCCGTATATAAGGGAGTCGGAGGCCTGCTTCAGGGCAAATCAACTCTTTTCGTTGCAGAACACACACACACATACACAAAAAACTTATAAAACCGATTTTGCTGGATGAAGCGTAAGCATAAAAGAAATCTTTGCAGGATCTATGAATGCGAGCCTTGCTAAGGTGGCATCCCTTCCCTGAAGGCAGTTGGCTTGCAGCATTTGTTTTTTCTGATCTGCGCTGCGCATCAAGAGCCAGGCAGACGGAACACTCACTTCTTCCTTTGTCTCGGGATCCGACCACAGCTGATTGAATTTTTGCAGCAATATGCCAGTCCGTCCCGCCTGCAACAAAACAAGAGGCAGTGCTTTATTTCTGTCACACTCCAAAGAGGAGTAGGAACACCCTCGTTGTTTCCAACATGTCACAAGACCAACACATAAATTCACCACCACTTCAGTAGCTTACAAGTGCGAACACAATTTATATAAAAAAAATAATATTAATAATTCTGGGAGGAAATGCGAGTTTCGTTACTTATTAAATATACTCGTAATGATACTTCCAGTGTAGTACCGTGAAGGTATAATAAGTTGATGAAGTACCAATCATATACAGAATTTAATGTGTGTTTTATTTCCGCAAAAGCACTAAAGCAGTGGCAGTGTTTTCATCTACCGCGTATTGGTTCTGTTAACGTAATCCGACAAATCAACACAGTATACAGAACCTGCGGCCTAGCGTAAATTCAAACCAAAATGTTGGTGGTACTTCATTCACATAAAGTAGGATTTGGTAGAGCAGAAAAACAAAGGCGAGTGAATAATCGAAATAGTAAACATCGACCACCACGCACAATCACCTAGCCTCGTAAACAAGTGTTCTCTGCTTTTTTCAGTAACAACATAGATGTCTTTAAAGTTTTGTTCAGATATCGCGACGTATGATTAGCTTTTGTGAAAACACGAAAGTTATGGTGAAAAATTTAGGATATTAGAATATTACTGTAATCTGAAAGCCACATTTCACTAATGACTTAATAATGATCGAATTTGAAACATACAGTCACAAAGAATTCCGTAAATATATTTCCGTTTTCTCTTAGTTGTAAAATCAAACATAATTTAAATTTATCAGGAAAGGTACAATGCAACGTTGCATTACTATAATTGTAAGCTTCCTTATATTTCTTAAATAAAGGGGAAAAAATAATAAAAGTTACATCTTTGTTATTCTATGCCATTTACATTAAATAAGAAAATGGGAAATGAATGTATATTGTGGCACACCTAAATTTACATACATTTTAATTTAATTGCTATAGAGCAACATCCCTACATACCCATTTTTTTCCTTTTCTTGTAACCGCCTATACACATGCTCTCTATGAATATTGGTTTTAAATTCGTTCAACATTTTCGAGTGATAGATATTATAATGGGTTTCAAACAGACACTCTCATTGTCGTGAAAATATTGCAAAATTCATAATGTTCCAAAAGAAAAATTAATACAGTATTATTAAATTAAAACATCAAAAACTTCACACGAAAATGCCGTAAGGTCATTGTTTAGCTTCCACGTATCTGTACTTCCACAAGATTCTATTCAAAATGTTGTCTTTGTCCAGTTCGATGCAAACAAAATAAGCGGTGGATAAATGACATCAACTACGCTATTTAGCTTGCATATATCATCCTCTCACCTAAATACAAAAAAAGCAGATTACGAATTCCCTCTGCAGGAAAGGAAAATGAGTGTTCGTCACAAAGCTCATTCGTTTTTTAAAAACCTGTCCGGCTCTGTAAACGCTCTGATTTGAACAGGACATTGATGGTTTTCAGGTACAAAACGAATTGTCTGATTTCACGAAGAATATCATGAGCGCTTCATTTAAATAGCAGATGAAAAGAATATTAAAATCTAATTGTCTTTTCCTGTGATTATGAATCATTTATCTTCTACGTTTGCCTTGACAACAATTCTGAAGCTTTTGTTTTTCAGTATTTTAACGGATTCTCTTATTTTAGTCTCATCCTATTTTGAATATTAACAGTTGTTGTCTGTCTACCTATGTGCGTGTTATAGAATTCTCTGAACGGTGCAACAGCTGTAGAAATAAATGGATTCTATGAAAAATAATACAAACACTGCCAGTTACAAATTATCTCCATCATTCATAAATCCTTAATTTATAATCTTCTCTTCCAGAATCATTCCTTTATCAACTAGTAAAAAAAATTATGATCGTACACGAATAGGTATGTGCAGAAATATATTATTCATATAATATTACAATCTTAATGCGAAATCCGGAATTTAAGTTATGATTTACTATTTCGGCTATGCCAACGGAGGGTAACAAATTTTACCACAAACGCGTTGATAGAGAGATATCCAAAACATGCCAAATACATTTGGGAGCATAAAAAGTAAAATCAAATTCAACTATCTGAGTGATTGTTTCACATACATTGCATTGTTCACAGACATTTTTGTTATTTAATAATATCAATTTCAATGCAAGTAAATTTGCAGACGCTATAAATGAGCAAATTAAATAATATCCAAATGTTTTTTTATTCAAATAAACTGTAATCATATTTTTATTCATAATTTATGTGTTACTTATAGTCGAGATATGTGTCTCTTTGTCTAGCTCTATTTTATAATGCCAAACTCTCCATTATGTTGTATCTTGTTTATAGTTTTCCTTTATTTGACAGAACTTTTTATAGAACAACTATAGTGTGACTTTTCAGCTCCCATGATTAATTTATGCAAATTATTTATTGTTCATATTTACACTGTGGTGTGACAGTGTCACCCACAATGAATATAATTAAATTATTATTAATTATATTCATAATTCCTTTTTTTTATATTCAAATTTATTAATTATTTAGTCTTGCAACGTGTAATTAATTGTAAATAATGAGGGTTGTCTGGATAGGTTAAATGTATGTTTAAAACCAGGGCGGCAAAAGGTATATTTTATTGTAAATCAATTTTTCTGTAAACGCATGGCTCAGAAGGGCTGAATATCGAAGGCTAGAAACTGCCATTTCGGCGGTTGAGAGAGGAACAATGGAGCAAGCGAGGCGACTCGATGGCGCCGGGACAGCCCGGCTTGAGTCCCGTTCGAAATCGGGCGGTGACCTACCCCTACCCCGCTACTACCCCGAAGGCCACGTAGGAAACGCGCGAAGGAGACGGCGAATGCGACGCATGATATTAAACACGTGACGACGGAAATGTGTAGATAGCCAATCCTGAACATTTATTGGGGTCTACAATACTAATTCCGTGGAGTTCTTTTACATGTGGCGAGCAACTAGCCGAGGAAGAAGAAGGAGCCATTTTTTAGACATCACTTCGGTCCAAGACGAGCTGATGAACGGACGTGACTTCTGTCCAAGACGAGCTGATGAACGGACGTGACTTGGGTCCAAGACGAGCTGGTGAACAGACGTGCTAGCCGGCACGCTCTCTGATGATCATTGTGGTTGATCATTTCTTGCTTTGGAAAAGCGAGATGTCGAGTGGCATGCTTGCCATTATTTGGAAGTTATGCTAATAACGCGGGCGTAGCCGCTTATTTAGCTTCCATTGCTGCAGTGGCATTGTGTTTGTCGCTCACCATCACGGCGATGATTCTATGGTAATGTACCAGAAACGACGGTCACTATTCAGTGGATTTTAACAGACTTATGTGCCCTTAAGCGACGCCTGGGTTAAGACTCTGCTCCCGCCACTTAAATTCTGAGCTAGCTGAATTTATATTTCGATTCAATTTTTTCTCAAGCATCTTGCTGTTTGTTAATTCAATTTTGATGCTTTTCATTCACTTTATACGGTGCCCCCTGGGATTTTCCTTTGTACAGTAAAATGTTAGCTTCAATTTGATGGCCTGTGTTGCCATGTTATTTCAATGTTAACTTTGCTGTTTTTTATTTCTTGTTTGAGATATTTCACTCAGTTTTGTTTGCTTACTCCGGCGAATTGTAAACGTCGGGTATTGCTTGTTTTGCTGATCTAATTGTGTTTAACGTAACGTTAATTACTACCCGACCTTGTAAGGCCATAAGACTCAATAAATGAGGTTTTATTTTGTGTCTGAAATTCATGGTTCTAGTTAGTAACCTATTAGATCCCCTTTTAACATCATTATTATATGTATTTTCCATTTTCAGGAATTATTTCAGAGTTTATTAATTCCCCCCTCCCTTTTTTCTGAGCAGCCAACAAATGCGCCCTTTACAACACGTAGTATTAATTATTTTGAAATGTTGTTTTATAACAACCAATAAAGGATTCTGGTATATTACCATAAATGAAGATTCAAAAGAAAATGTAATTTAATCTAAGGGTTACTTATTTTCAACGTTGAACAAGCGAATATTTCCTCATTTATTAAAAAAAATATATAAGGTATATAAATCTTTAAACAAAAGTTGAACGCAAATATTACACAAATTGAGCATGAAAAAATTAATTCACTTGTGTCTAAACAGATTTCCTACATGGAAAACATTGTAATAGTCTAAGATCCGGCTGCACGATTTCTACATCCATCTGTTATTTGATTGAAATGCAATTTTATGTATAATTATCAGCAACAGAATACGGTTCTGTCAGATTATCTGTCAAAATATGGCCACAAACATTTTAATTAAATTTTCAAAACAAAAACAAAAATTCGTTCACTTGTTTTTTAAATAAATTACGGCAACCTCTTTTTTAGGTTTTTACATGTCTCTCTTTGAAATTAATTTAATTTATTTTAAAAACAAGTGAATATTTTGATAGGCAACCCGCCAGAATCGTATTCTGTTACTAACAATTATACATAAAAATTACATTTCAGTCAAACAACAGATGGTTGTAGAAATCATTCAGCTGGATCTTCGGCTAGAATGATGTGTTTTACCAATCATGATAGTCCTCGGCCATAGATGTATTGGCTCTTCCAACACCCTCAATTGCCGTTAAACATATCCCCTTCAATAAATCTTAATGCATCTCCTGTATTTAGCAAACCGCGCTTTTAGCGAATTGTTCATGACAAAGTCGGTTATACAATAAATATTTCTTCTGACAATAACCAGAAGGATATCCAGTCTCCACCGACCTGTTTCTGAACCAGACTACAGTGGTGGCAGGACAGGAAGAGGCGGCAGGCGACGACAGCGCTGCATACGGCGCAACGTGTACACAGCAACGCCGACTCCGGCTCCAGTTCATGCGTCAGGAAGCCGTCGAGCGTCGCCACCAGCAAGAACAGCAGCAGCGCCAACTGCAAGACGGCGACCACAACGGACACTAGCCAGTACACACCGCACCGGGAGGAAACAGCGCAGCACAATTCCAGTACATGCGTGCGCTGCGTGTGAAGTTGACGCATCACTGCCGGGAATACAAACACAACTGACATCTTTCAAGAGGAGACCACAGCCTTCTGTTTTGCATTTCAATGGGAACCCTTAAAAACCTTTTTTCTCATTGACTTGCAGCGGTTACACCAAACTTAAGTTATAATGACATAATCGGGAGCCAAAAACAAAACCCTCTTTCCTACATTGTCTACCTCCATCCAGGTATTAACACCACAGCACAAAAATTTCGGTGTCCCTTCCTTGGCGTCAGTGTGAATCGATGTGAAACAGGTGACAACCGATAGTTTCAGTCACATGTCAGATCGAATGGAGTCATAAACACTCAACATTACTTTGTACAAATTTACAGCTATTCAGTCAGCTCCGCAATATTTATATTGTTTCGACGAGTGTATATCGATTTTTCAAATCTGTTTTAATTCTCTCAGTGAACACACATCATTCCTCAAAAGTTCGTGTCCACAACAGCACAAGGTCTGGTCAAAATCTACGCGACTAACCTAGTTGATAGAGCAACTTGTGTCAAATCCTAAGATTCGCCGCAGAAACTAGCGGAAAATAGGGAGGAAAAATAGCGGTAAGGCCATATTTATGAAAATAGCGGTGTTGTATATCTTTCAGTTCGATACTTAAACCTGAGCCTGAGTACAAAGATCTACAGGAATTTTGTATCATAGGATGCACAGAAATCGTCGGTGGCAAAGTGTTTACGTGTGAAGTTTTGGTATCATAGAGGAGGAGGAATGTAAATGTCTTTGAACCCAACAGTCAACAAATGCATGAACCATTCGCAAACGGAACACGCTTGAGGAATCTAAGTTCACTATTATACCATCCTGCACAAAGAAGGTCTTATATTAGGTAGTAATGAATACGGCAACAGTTTACAAAACACTAGAATAATATTGCTCCACTGAGCAGATAAGATTTTCTCAATCAATCCACTTTCCATTCTGTGTTCTACTCAGGTAACGTCAGACCATTTGAAGATAATTTTTTTTAAAAACAAACATACATTTATTTTAAAGCAAGAACTCTTCCTTAATCTATGTTGTTTATGTAACTGGGTAATAGTGATCAACTGCGGTTCTTAGCCTCAATGTCCTATCCGAAGTTAATTTATAGTAGAAGCAAATGTTCAGATCTTGCTACCAACGATACAATACAGTTAAGTCCATATATTATAGATTAATAATAGTGTACGCTAACTTAGACAGAACTTTTTCTCTTACTGTATACAAAGGAATCTACTGAAACTTCTATATTATGACAATAAGCTACTTCATTCATTCCTGTCGAGGTCAGTGAATGAAGCCATTCCACAAAATTCTGTCCTTAGTTCTGCCCAAGTTTTGTTCTTTCTGTTTCAGTTCGCTTATTACCATGCTCGCAGAAACTTCTTGATACAATAATAGCCCAAATTACCAGAAACAATTTTCCCTTCATCTCTGCATGAGATGCAAGATTTTGTTATGAAATTGATTTATTCACTTTAAAGGATAAGTTACTTTGTTATGAAATGATTACTAGCTGGTGCCCACGACGTGTTTGTAAAGAATTTGAATTGACAGCTCCCGAAATCTAACCACCACAGTGCACGATGAGGCTCGATGCTATTACGACACACGAGTCATCTGCGCTATGTAGTTCAAGCATCAAAGTAAAACATACGGACACACATGTCTTTGGTCGAAATAGAAAAATATCCCTGATCGACCAATTTAGACCACCATATCTCACACACTCCCACAGTTACCAAAATTCGGCCAACGTTGTGATCGATGGGTGACTCTGTGCTACTACCACACACAAACACCAGTGATCTGCGCTAGATAGTTTTGGCTGAAAAGTGATACACCATGACACATACGTCTTTGGTAGAAATATGAAAGAGCCGAAGGTCGACCAATTCCGGTCACCATATCTCCCACACCCCCATAGCTACCGACATCTAACCACCATAGCGCACGAAGGAATACACGATACTACTACCACACACAAACACCAATGGTCTACGCTATGCAGTTGTGGCAGCAAAGTGACATATACGGTGACACATGTCTTTGGTGGAAATACCAACCACCATAGTAGTGCCTGAAGGCGGGAGTGAGCCAGAACCCCGGACCAAAACACCCCATGTATTCCTTATGGGAGCGGGAGTGAGCCCAGGACCACCCACGTCGCGCAGGTGTTCGCCAGTCGCGCAGGCGGAAGCCATTAGTCATGTCAACACCTGTCAACAAGGCCATTAATTATCGCTCCCCTTGCAGCCGGCCGCCGCGCACGTGCCGCGCAGGTGTTCGCCACTGCCACGTGCCACGCAGGTGCGCTCTAGTCATAATTCGTCTAAATGTCACGCGGTCAGAGTATTAAACCTCAACTTCAATTCGAAATGCGGTATAATATTCACTTTTTCTTTTTATTCTGTGGTCCTGGGTTCTATATTTTATAATAAGTATTACATATTTTAATTTGTCACTAGTCATGTGACGTGTCGATTAGTATCAAAATTTTCTGAGTATTAAAATGGTGTTTAGTTCAATTAAATCGGATCAGTGGTTCGAAAGATACGGTTTCTTAGAGTTAACAGAGATATTTTTAAATCGGTCTGTGCGACTCTTCGTCCCTACATCTCATTAGGAGGCGGGACGCCGCCAACACATAAAAACTGGCGTGTGTGTCACCCCCGCAGCAGCTTGCGGAGAGGGAAAAAAAACACCTTCTAAGAAACTCGTTTCCTTACACCAGACGTTTTAAAAATCGCTTTGTCAGTCTAATTCATATGCACTACGATCTGGAGTGTAATGTCCGCTGTCCGCCGATCACAGTCCACATTAACATGTAATTCAAACAGCTACCAATGGGACAATCATAATTTGTTTTTCGACGAATAAGGTAGAAGTATTTTTTAATATATATCTCTTTATGCGTCTGCCACCGTATCAATGACAGCGTGCCTTGAACATCGTGTATGAAGAGCATTTATTCATTCGTACTGAAAATACTCTTATGATACAAAGTACTGTACAATTCAGCATTCTTCTGCAGGACCACATTTCAAATGCTTCAATTTTCCTTCTTTCCGGTATTCCTAAAGTCCATGTTTCGCTACCATAAAGTGCTGTGCTCCACACATAGAGTATTAAAAGTCTTTTCTAATTCCCAGATCAATATTTTGAAACTAAAAGATTTCTCTTTTTCATGAAGGCTGTTTTTTTTTATGCTAGTACTATTCTGCTTTTAACCTCATTTTTTGCTTCGGCCATCGGTTGTAATTTTTCTTCCTACCATAAGTAACAGAATTCACTTACTTCTCAAATTGTATTCGATCCTATTTTTTTTTTTTTTTTTATATATATTTAATCTACTGGTATAGGTATCATTTCTGCTACATTCGTCGAACGTGGTGTTGAACCGGCTAACGTTATGTCCTCACATTCGAGAGGACAGCGGTTTGAATCCCTCTCCGGGCATCCAGAATTCGGTTTTCCATGGTTTCCTCAAATCACTCCAGGCGAATGCAGGATGCTTCCTTCAAAAGGCCGGGGACAGACTACAACCTTGCCTCACGCCGTTTTTAACTGATGCTTGTCTTTGCGTGTCACTGGTTTGATTTTATCTTATTATCTTGGACTTGTTACTTCTTTCCTCACCAATCATTTCCAAAGCTCATTCATTTCTTACTTTGTCTCTGCACTTAATTTTCAGCATTCTTCTGCAGCACCACATTTCAAATGCTTCAATTTTCCTTCTTTCCGGTATTCCTAAAGTCCATGTTTCGCCACCATAAGTGCTGTGCTCCACGAATATCGATTTAAGGTATCAACGAAACGGTTGATTTCAGTTATATGTCTCACAAATTGTACATTAGCACAGGGTATTACGTTTTCTACCGGTAAATACTATATTACTAAGAGAATATGATCACACGATCAGATTACATGAGTTAAATGAATTCGGTATTGGTGACTTAGTGCATGCCAATTGTTTCTGAGTGGAGGTGTCTGTTTTTTTTCTTAAAAAAAAAAAAAATAACATACATAGTGCATACCGTATCGTTGTGATATTGCCAACTATGCGTAGTTTTTGCCTCTAAATCATTTGGATATGGTGGTAATGTCATGCTCTGACAGGATTTTTTCTTCTTCTGATTATCGAAGACTATCATGTCTATTGAAATAGAAAGTTTATACGGATGTGTGTGTGTTATTTAGTTCGTATCAGTGTGTGCCATTTAGACCTTCAAAATATTATCAGACCTTCTCAAACTGAATCTTTACCTTGAAATCTCAACGTTAATGTCATCTTTTACAGTTTACAGATATCAAATAACGTATTACTCCAGGAGAATGTCGGGATGTTCTTGCGAAAGGATATGACTGAATTTCACTCTTCAGCATTCTTAAGGATATTTTACCTTCTGATATAGATGGTACATTATTGCTGAGCACCGGCACCTACTGGACAGGGTAGGCAGGAGTATGCTTATAATAGTGCGGCACATGATCTGGAAGAGTATCGCAGCTATTGAGCAATATCCGACTGAGGAGTAAAGCAAATCTGGGGCTGTTGTTCTTAATGCATTTGCATCTGTTTCCCATACAGTTTAAGTCAGCAGTTGAAGTAGTTAGTTAAAATTATACAGCTTGTCAGTTGCGTCCGAAGGTGCTTTCTCTAAGTGAGGAATCTTATATATATATTTTTATGAGTCATAAATGCTTTAGGAACAGGCGTTACATCAGCTAGATTAAAATAAAGTCTGCCGTTTCACATGCAGTACTGGAATCCAAGAGTCAATTTTTGACTAGTTTTATATTTGCAGCTTTCGAAACAATTATTTAGAATGTCAACAGTGAATTCGCAATAATTTTACCTCGTCTGTAGTACGTAGATGTAATCACCAAACGCACCCTCCAAGATAATAGGTAAAATCATAGTCACTTCCGTCGCTTTTTAATTCTTCAGAAATGAAGCAACATTTTTTTTTCTTTTTTTCCGGTGATCTTTCTATGAACGTATCGGTTCTTGGGACACCTGGAACACAGAATGCTAGACCCGAGCGTTACAGTCTCGCTGTACAGCATCAATGTCGAGGTCATTTCACTTACGAGATCACGAGCCAGGGCAGTATTATGATGAATCTAGACAAAGAATCAAGGTCAGCATGAAAAAGCGGACAGAGTGGAAAAATGTAAGAGAATAAAACTACTAAAATCTTTGCACTAATCAAGATGTACGAGAAATGTTTGCCAACCTTACCTCAAGTATGAAATAAACTTAGAAAGAAATTTATATTATAGTCTCAGAAACGTTACAGTTAAAGCGGTGGATCAAATTTTCCGACAAACGTTCTGTTTAGTAATAGAGGGGAGTTCGTAGAGAAGGATTAACGTTGGATGACGGAGGTTAGAATCACCGACTCCGTATGTTATAAACGACATGCGTATATGAGCACAAGAAACGAAGAGTTGGAAGACTGCATCAAATTAGTCGATGTCCCATTAAAAAGCATGAGCCGGAGAAAAGAATAGGCTAGCCTTACCTCCGACAATCACGCTCATTACCAACCCCTTCGCGGATTCTCAAGAAATGGAACTGTCTTTTGAAGTGCGTCAGATTTAACCGCTATCTTACTTTCTATAAGCGGAAATTTCTTAACTGCTCATCATTGAACTAGAGTCTGTAAAATCACCTCCAGTTCCAGATGTGCTGATGTATGGTACTGCGACACATTTACGTTCCCAACTCGGTTGTGGGATTGGCTTCAAGATTTGTTTAATGAATCGGAGAGCAGTCAATGCAGGGAATAACAGAAAGAAATACATAAATATCTTACAACGGTACATAGAAGTGTGGTGCATCCTCGCCATGATCAGCAGTGCTTTGCGTCCACATGGTAAAAGGTGCCTTTTCCACTGTAATATCTTTTAGATGAGGGGGAGATAACAGATTTAGAATTCAATATTCTGTTTTGCCATTTGCAAGGGGTTATTTCATACTTGTCTCGTGGAAACTTTAAAACTGAAATCGCTTCGTGGACGAAACGTTGCCCAGTATACTTAACGTATGATGATGCCACAGTAAATTCTTGTATTCTACTAGGAAGTAGATAAATAATGCTTAGTTAATAGAAAAAAAAAAACAATCCGGATGTATCGACAAGGAAACAAAACATTACTCAAAGCCTTTTACCATATTCAGAATACATCTATTTCATGCTGTCAGACTTTCGAATGATCTGATGCAGTCCTGCCTCTGTTCCCCCCTTGAGCTTTGGTATCTCTTCTTCTGAAAATACCTCTTTCAATCTGCTTCATATATTTCAATCTTGGTCTTCGTCTACGGTGTATTTCCTTGCACTGTTCCTTCAAATAAATAACTGACCAAATCATAAAACGTGACCCAACTTCATACACCTCTTCTTCCTGCGAGTATGCTGTACACACTACAAGGCATAGACACATAGAGCATCATAGTACACCAAGATACATAAAAATATTAAAACACACACCAAATGTACAACGAAGATACTGTCTGCAAGTCACATATCGTTACATGCACGAAGGACCGACAATACCGTTAAAAACCACCAAGATTTCTGAGAGGCATTTCGTGTTTTTCTACGCATGAAGTCTTTAGTTATCAACCTAAAGATGAAAGAACGAAGTCACAAAATTTAACATAATCTCATTCAAATGGTTGTTCTACAGATGTTTCATTGTCATTAAACCATCCCTTAAATATTTTTATAAGGGTTGCAGAGAACTTAGTAAATAGAATCGGGCGAGAAACAATTTAGTCCAGCACAATGAAGAGTTTGGTCTGGTTGTCAATATGTCCAAGAACAAGGTTTTAGTCTTCTCTAAGAGAAAATTCCAGATAACCCTATCAATAAAAGTCAATAAGACCAAGCAAGTGTGCACATTAAAATATTCAGACCTTGTGGTGGACGAGCAGGGTAACTGCAAGAAAAGAAATCAAATCGAGAATAGAACAGTCCAGGAGACAATTTATCAGCATCTAATTTATTTCATAAAATTAGATAGGCAGGAAAATACTTTCATCACTAAAGACAAAAAAGCCAGAACATAGCATACTTCTGAATCCGCTCGGAGCTCATATCGTATATTATCTGCACACTTTTTAACATGATTCTAATGTATCACTTTTCAATTTTTTTTGAAGAGTGCACCGGGCATCATTCGAAGAGATATTTCCAAAATCAATGATCAGGATGAATCCTGCAACACGCGCAGAAACCTCTCCGCAAATAACCTTACACACGCACACAGCAACGTAACATCAACACACATAGACCAAATCACGTCCTCAACAGAGTTAAAAACGGTTTCATCAAATACAGAAAAATCTTAAGACAGAATATTTTTACCCACCTCCCATTAAAAAGTCCTTAGTTAGGTTAGGTAGGTGAACTGTGCGTTGTTATATTGCATTAGACCACGGAAATAATTTGAGGTAGGGCTATAGTCACGTGCACTAGTTATCACAGTGTTGTTCTGATGACAAATCGTTGAGACTTGAATTCTTAAGGTTCTTCACCATAACCGAAGTGGCTTGGGCCCTTAAAAACACGATTCCTTGGGCCAAGCGTTTTAAAATCGCATTTATTCATTCACACTGAAAATAGACTTATAATAAAAGTGTTGTACCAATTCTATCGCGTTAGGAAATCTATGTGATGCATATTTTCCGCACATACCACCCTTTCATCATGATAGTAAACTGAGCTAACACGTAACAAGCTGGGTATGCTTAACGTATCTTACCTACAATAACCTCAATTACTGCTAGGGTGTGATGGTTAATTAACCTGAAACTTGGGTTAACTCTAGTGTGTTCCACACTCATTACATAAAGTTGTAGTTTCACACGCGCCTCCGTAACATGCTGGGCTTGCCTAGCATGATACACCTACAATAACCTCAATTACAGCTAGCTTACACTAACTTATCCTACCTTCATTAGATGAAGTATACGTTTCACAAGCGATATTGAGTAAATCGTGTAGCATAACTGTAACACTCCGATCGAGATTTAAGTTAGTCATACTCAATGTGCCAAGCTACAGAAAACTGAGTCATTGTTAAGATGTAGTGTACTAACCTAACTTATCCCAAAATGTAACACATCCTATATTCACCGGAGTTTAATTAAATTTATGTAGGTTTGTAAATTTACTGATGATAGCGGTTTTAGCTATGTCTTGTGTGTTAATGTGCCTGATACGTTCTGTTAGCGCCTTGGATCGTATACATTCAGTGCTATGATGCTCGTATTTGTTGTTTCAATCCCATGCGCACACTATCATGATGAAAGGGTGGTATGTGCGGAAAATATGCATCACATAGATTTCCTAACGCGATAGAATTGGTACAACACTTTTTATTATAAGTCTATTTTCAGTGTGAATGAATAAATGCGATTTTAAAAACGCTTGGCCCAAGGAATCGTGTTTTTAAGGGCCCAGCCACTTCGGTATGGTGAAGAACCTTAAGAATTCCAAGTCTCAACGATGTCATCAGAACAACACTGTGATAACTAGTGCACGTGACTATAGCCCTACCTCAAATTATTTCCGTGGTCTAATGCAATATAACAACGCACAGTTCACCTACCTAACCTAACCTAAGGACTTTTTAATGGGAGGTGGGTAAAAATATTCTGTCTTAAGATTTTTCTATATTTGATGAAACCGTTTTTAACTCTGTTGAGGACGTGATTTGGTCTATGTGTGTTGATGTTACGTTGCTGTGTGCGTGTGTAAGGTTATTTGCGGAGAGGTTTCTGCGCGTGTTGCAGGATTCATCCTGATCATTGATTTTGGAAATATCTCTTCGAATGATGCCCGGTGCACTCTTCAAAAAAAAATTGAAAAGTGATACATTAGAATCATGTTAAAAAGTGTGCAGATAATATACGATATGAGCTCCGAGCGGATTCAGAAGTATGCTATGTTCTGGCTTTTTTTGTCTTTAGTGATGAAAGTATTTTCCTGCTATCTAATTTTATGAAATAAATTAGATGCTGATAAATTGTCTCCTGGACTGTTCTATTCTCGATTTGATTTCTTTTCTTGCAGTTACCCTGCTCGTCCACCACAAGGTCTGAATATTTTAATGTGCACACTTGCTTGGTCTTATTGACTTTTATTGATAGGGTTATCTGGAATTTTCTCTTAGAGAAGACTAAAACCTTGTTCTTGGACATATTGACAACCAGACCAAACTCTTCATTGTGCTGGACTAAATTGTTTCTCGCCCGATTCTATTTACTAAGTTCTCTGCAACCCTTATAAAAATATTTAAGGGATGGTTTAATGACAATGAAACATCTGTAGAACAACCATTTGAATGAGATTATGTTAAATTTTGTGACTTCGTTCTTTCATCTTTAGGTTGATAACTAAAGACTTCATGCGTAGAAAAACACGAAATGCCTCTCAGAAATCTTGGTGGTTTTTAACGGTATTGTCGGTCCTTCGTGCATGTAACGATATGTGACTTGCAGACAGTATCTTCGTTGTACATTTGGTGTGTGTTTTAATATTTTTATGTATCTTGGTGTACTATGATGCTCTATGTGTCTATGCCTTGTAGTGTGTACAGCATACTCGCAGGAAGAAGAGGTGTATGAAGTTGGGTCACGTTTTATGATTTGGTCAGTTATTTATTTGAAGGAACAGTGCAAGGAAATACACCGTAGACGAAGACCAAGATTGAAATATATGAAGCAGATTGAAAGAGGTATTTTCAGAAGAAGAGATACCAAAGCTCAAGGGGGGAACAGAGGCAGGACTGCATCAGATCATTCGAAAGTCTGACAGCATGAAATAGATGTATTCTGAATATGGTAAAAGGCTTTGAGTAATGTTTTGTTTCCTTGTCGATACATCCGGATTGTTTTTTTTTTCTATTAACTAAGCATTATTTATCTACTTCCTAGTAGAATACAAGAATTTACTGTGGCATCATCATACGTTAAGTATACTGGGCAACGTTTCGTCCACGAAGCGATTTCAGTTTTTAAAGTTTCCACGAGACAAGTATGAAATAACCCCTTGCAAATGGCAAAACAGAATATTGAATTCTAAATCTGTTATCTCCCCCTCATCTAAAAGATATTACAGTGGAAAAAGGCACCTTTTACCATGTGGACGCAAAGCACTGCTGATCATAGCGAGGATGCACCACACTTCTATGTACCGTTGTAAGATATTTATGTATTTCTTTCTGTTATTCCCTGCATTGACTGCTCTCCGATTCATGTAAAACAAATCTTGAAGCCAATCCCACAACCGAGTTGGGACGTAAATGTGTCGCAGTACCATACATCAGCACATCTGGAACTGGAGGTGATTTTACAGACTCTAGTTCAATGATGAGCAGTTAAGAAAATTTCCGCTTATAGAAAGTAAGATAGCGGTTAAATCTGACGCACTTCAAAAGACAGTTCCATTTTCTTGAGAATCCGCGAAGGGGTTGGTAATGAGCGTGATTGTCGGAGGTAAGGCTAGCCTATTCTATTTCTCCGGCTCATAGCTTTTTAATGGGACATCGACTAATTTGATGCAGTCTTCCAACTCTTCGTTTCTTGTGCTCATATACGCATGGTCGTTTATAACATACGAGTCGGTGATTCTAACCTCCGTCATCGAACGTTAATCCTTCTCTACGAACTCCCCTCTATTATTAAACAGAACGTTTGTCGGAAAATTTGATCCACCGCTTTTAACTGTAACGTTTCTGAGACTATAATATAAATTTATTTCCTAAGTTTTATTTCATACTTGAGGTAAGGTTGGCAAACATTTCTCGTACATCTTGATTAGTGCAAAGATTTTAGTAGTTTTATTCTCTTACATTTTTCCACTCTGTCCGCTTTTTCATGCTGTCTTGATTCTTTTGTCTAGATTCATCATAATAATGCCCTGGCTCGTGATCTCGTAGTGAAATGACCTCGACATTGATGCTGTACAGCGAGACTGTAACGCTCGGGTCTAGCATTCTGTGTTCCCAGGTGTCCCAAGAAACGATACGTTCATAGAAAGGATCACCGGACAAGAAAGAAAAAAAATGTTTGCTTCATTTCTGGAAAGAATTAAAAAGCTGAAGGAAAGGGACTATGATTTTACCTATTATCCTTGGAGGGTGCGTTTGGTGATTACATCTACGTACTACAGACGAGGTAAATTATTCCCCCGTCCATTCACTGTTTGGACATCTCAATAATTGTTTCGAAAGCTGCAATATAAAACTAGTCAAAAATTGACTCTTGGATTCCAGTACTGCATGTGAAACGGCAGCCTTTATTTTAATCTAGCTGATGTAACGCCTGTTCCTAAAGCATTATGACTCATAAAAATATATATATAAGATTCCTCACTTAGAGAAAGCACCTTCGGACGCAACTGACAAGCTGTATAATTTTAACTAACTACTTCAACTGCTGACTTAAACTGTATGGGAAACAGATGCAAATGCATTAAGAACAACAGCCCCAGATTTGCTTTACTCCTCAGTCGGATATTGCTCAATAGCTGCGATACTCTTCCAAATCATGTGCCGCACTATTATAAGCATACTCCTGCCTACCCTGTCCAGTAGGTGCCGGTGCTCAGCAATAATGTACCATCTATATCAGAAGGTAAAATATCCTTAAGAATGCTGAAGAGTGAAATTCAGTCATATCCTTTCGCAAGAACATCCCGACATTCTCCTGGAGTAATACGTTATTTGATATCTGTAAACTGTAAAAGATGACATTAACGTTGAGATTTCAAGGTAAAGATTCAGTTTGAGAAGGTCTGATAATATTTTGAAGGTCTAAATGGCACACACTGATACGAACTAAATAACACACACATATAAACTTTCTATTTCAATAGACATGATAGTCTTCGATAATCAGAAGAAGAAAAAATCCTGTCAGAGCATGACATTACCACCATGATCCAAATGATTTAGAGGGCAAAAACTACGCATAGTTGGCAATATCACAACGATACGGTATGCACTATGTATGTTATTTTTTTTTTTTTAAGAAAAAAAACAGACACCTCACTCAGAAACAATTGGCATGCACTAAGTCACCAATACCGAATTCATTTAACTCCTGTATCTGATCGTGTGATCATATTCTCTTAGTAATATAGTATTTACCGGTAGAAAACGTAATACCCTGTGCTAATGTACAATTTGTGAGACATATAACTGAAATCAACCGTTTCGTTGATACCTTAAATCGATATTCGTGGAGCACAGCACTTTATGGTGGCGAAACATGGACTTTAGGAATACCGGAAAGAAGGAAAATTGAAGCATTTGAAATGTGGTGCTGCAGAAGAATGCTGAAAATTAAGTGCAGAGACAAAGTAAGAAATGAATGAGCTTTGGAAATGATTGGTGAGGAAAGAAGTAACAAGTCCAAGATAATAAGATAAAATCAAACCAGTGACACGCAAAGACAAGCATCAGTTAAAAACGGCGTGAGGCAAGGTTGTAGTCTGTCCCCGGCCTTTGAAGGAAGCATCCTGCATTCGCCTGGAGTGATTTGAGGAAACCATGGAAAACCGAATTCTGGATGCCCGGAGAGGGATTCAAACCGCTGTCCTCTCGAATGTGAGGACATAACGTTAGCCGGTTCAACACCACGTTCGACGAAATGTAGCAGAAATGATACCTATACCAGTAGATTAAATATATAAAAAAAAAATAAAAAAATAGGATCGAATACAATTTGAGAAGTAAGTGAATTCTGTTACTTATGGTAGGAAGAAAAATTACAACCGATGGCCGAAGCAAAAAATGAGGTTAAAAGCAGAATAGTACTAGCATAAAAAAAAAACAGCCTTCATGAAAAAGAGAAATCTTTTAGTTTCAAATATTGATCTGGGAATTAGAAAAGACTTTTTAATACTCTATGTGTGGAGCACAGCACTTTATGGTAGCGAAACATGGACTTTAGGAATACCGGAAAGAAGGAAAATTGAAGCATTTGAAATGTGGTCCTGCAGAAGAATGCTGAATTGTACAGTACTTTGTATCATAAGAGTATTTTCAGTACGAATGAATAAATGCTCTTCATACACGATGTTCAAGGCACGCTGTCATTGATACGGTGGCAGACGCATAAAGAGATATATATTAAAAAATACTTCTACCTTATTCGTCGAAAAAACAAATTATGATTGTCCCATTGGTAGCTGTTTGAATTACATGTTAATGTGGACTGTGATCGGTGGACAGCGGACATTACACTCCAGATCGTAGTGCATATGAATTAGACTGACAAAGCGATTTTTAAAACGTCTGGTGTAAGGAAACGAGTTTCTTAGAAGGTGTTTTTTTTCCCTCTCCGCAAGCTGCTGCGGGGGTGACACACACGCCAGTTTTTATGTGTTGGCGGCGTCCCGCCTCCTAATGAGATGTAGGGACGAAGAGTCGCACAGACCGATTTAAAAATATCTCTGTTAACTCTAAGAAACCGTATCTTTCGAACCACTGATCCGATTTAATTGAACTAAACACCATTTTAATACTCAGAAAATTTTGATACTAATCGACACGTCACATGACTAGTGACAAATTAAAATATGTAATACTTATTATAAAATATAGAACCCAGGACCACAGAATAAAAAGAAAAAGTGAATATTATACCGCATTTCGAATTGAAGTTGAGGTTTAATACTCTGACCGCGTGACATTTAGACGAATTATGACTAGAGCGCACCTGCGTGGCACGTGGCAGTGGCGAACACCTGCGCGGCACGTGCGCGGCGGCCGGCTGCAAGGGGAGCGATAATTAATGGCCTTGTTGACAGGTGTTGACATGACTAATGGCTTCCGCCTGCGCGACTGGCGAACACCTGCGCGACGTGGGTGGTCCTGGGCTCACTCCCGCTCCCATAAGGAATACATGGGGTGTTTTGGTCCGGGGTTCTGGCTCACTCCCGCCTTCAGGCACTACTCACCATATCTCCCACACTCACACAGTTACCGAAAATCAACCAACGTTGTGATCGACGGATGATTCTGTGGTACTACCTCACACAAACACCAGTGATCCGCGCTAGGTCGTTTTGGCTGAAAAGTGATACACCATGAGACATACGCCTTTGGTATAAATATGAAAGTGTCGCTGGCCGACCACTTTCAACCACCATATCTCCCACACCTCCGTAGCTACCGACATCTAACCACCATAGTTCACTTTGGGAGATTCGATGTTATTACCACACATAAACATCAATGGTCTATTCTATTTAGTTGTGGCAGGAAAGAGAAGTATAAGGATACACAAGTCTTTGGTCGAAATATGAAAATGCCCCGCATCGACCACATCCCCACAGCTATCGGCATTCGGCCAACGTTGTGCATGACAGGAAACTCCATGCTACTTTCACACACAAACACCAGTGATCTGTGGTAGGTGGTGGTAGCTGTAAAGTGAAATATGGGGAAACACACGTCTATTTTTATCTATATAGAAGATAAGATCAAAATTTAAAAACTGCATAGGATATTTAACATTTAAGATTAACACCCACTAATTACAAAAATGAATAAGACGGGTCTACACTGAATAAAAATCGACTTTGTAAAAATATAATAATAATATATCTTACAAGAAAAATACATTAATCCACAAAAAAATCACAGAAATGGAAAACATTGATGGTTATTACGTTGCACTCAGCTTAAAAAAAAGACAAAACTCTTTCTATACTTAAAAACATTCCCGACTAGCGTGAACACGAGACCTTATTTGTCCATCAGTCCGACAATTATGATCTCAGTTTGGAAACTGGGGTAAAGAAAAGACCCTAATCAAAACGTCATTTCTTTTTTATAGTAAGTGTTGACATAGACGACTGTTGAAGTGATCTGCTGTTGAACTTATGGTTGCTTTAGCAACTAACAGCTATTAAACATGCACTAACTAACATTCCGCGTCAAATAAGCAATTGATGTGGCTGTAGTTTCTCCTGGAGGAATCAGAATAATCACATCACGACAGGAAAATGTCCTGATAGCGTGGCCACCGTTCGTCGCAATGCACACGCACGTGGGTTCTGTCCTCGCTATCAACCCAACGCTGTCTAGCACCGCCGGTTTAACCATTTCGGTAGCAACCAGCCAATTTCGTAGCTCTTCAGGGCGACATTCCCACCGAAATATCATTGGAAACTCACCAGAAACAGCGACTGTAACACAAAGAAACAAATACAGCCTCCTTATTCGGGAGCGTCCATAAACTACGTAGCTCCATTTTGACCTCCTATGAACCACCTTCCTTCCCTCGTAGCCTGACGTGACTTTTGGCTCTACAACCCATCCCCTCTCCCCCAGTGTGGCACGTAGCTATTATCCTCATTTGATTCCAAAAAACATTTTATACCATTTTTCTCTTGTCAGACTATACTAAATTACATACAGAGTTGATTAAATGACTGAAATAAATATTCACTTGCAGCTTTGTGTTCTGTATGTTATTTTAACTATGAGAAGTAGTATGAATGAAAAGCTACGTGGCTTAGCTCGGAAATACCCCCTCCCCTCACCCCTAGCCCGAGCCACATAGTTAACAGACGCTCCTTTATCAACTATTCAGGCAGTTCGGCGCCTATGAGGAATGCTACAGTTTCTTATAAATTTTCATAAAGTAAAAAATAACAACAACGCATCCAAAGCATGACGTTACAATCCTCTCTCACATCCGTTAAGCTTAAGGTCATCCTGTTGTGCGTAGTAAGTCTTTATATATATTCTTATGGCATCCATTCTTCGTATAGATCTTGATCATGTCCGTCTATGTGTGGTTATTTTTTCCTGCAGTACGTCAACTTTGCGCACAATCTGATTTTATTTTGGCAACTTGTTTCTGACAAACTTCAAGTCAGATAACTGGATACTCTTCACATCTTGATGCCACATGTCCAATGTCTCATGAAACGTGTACGTAGTAAGATCTATAGATGGTTTGTGCCATATATGCTCTCATATGACTTTGAAAAGCTTCTTCCAGCACAGGGTCTGTTATTAGACACCATATTCTTTTGCTACGCCTGTATAGGCGTTGAACTTATATTGTACATCAAATGTGGAGCCTCCCCATACTGATAAAAGTAATCAATTTTTTTTAAAAATTAAACAAAAACGCAAAAAAACTTTAAAAAAAAACAGAAATTGGAAAATGAAAGAAAAAAATAAATTAAATAGTTTTTCCGATGAACTATCGAATGCCGGGAGACTGAAAAACAAGTAACATTTAGTCTGAGATGGCTGCTTACTGGAACCAAGTGTCGGCCGTCGTCTGGCTCTGACTGAGGAGAGAGCCGCTACTTGCGTGTTCAGGTAGAGGGTTCTGGTGAGGGCGGCACTGGTCCACCAGGCGACCAGGGAGTCCTGGATCACGGGAGACGTCGAAATGAGCAGCAGAGCCGCCGTCTGCAGGTACCTGTCGCCTCCCGCCGACAAAGCTCCAGTAGTGGCGAGTAACAAGTAGCAACCACAGTAGTAGCTGGTAAAGGAACGCGGCCGCTCTGACAGCTGAACGCAGCGCACAGCGGCTTCAGACAGAAACAGCGAGGACCACAGAGCAGCCAGAGCCGGAAACACCTGCCAACAAGCAATCCTATGAGACTTCTCGCTAATTCTAGGTAAAGGTTGTAGTGGTAGGGGGCTTTGGTGGGCATGAATATTTATAAATTTATTATTAACATTAATAAAGGGGTTTTAATTTTGTTTTTATGAAGGAGTTAAAATGTGATGGATTTTGCAAGAATCTCGATGTTATTTGGAATACAGGGAAACTGTCACAATATGAAATTTATTTAGTATCATTGGCGATTACAAGTCTGAGCGAGTTTACCGTTAATATTAACACAAGTAGGCAAAATCACAAAGCAACGTTTAGGGGTACAATTAGCCGTCATGAGCAAGCAAACAATTGTAATTTACTTTTAAATCCATCTCAGAATTAATATGCGAGAAAGAATGATACTTGGAAACAATTTACAATACAAGTTATAATGACCTCAGACAGCTATCATAATACTGTGACTTTACATTTCAATAAATCAGGGTGCCACGAATGAACAATATGTCATTAGAAAATAACTAGTTCTGGCAAATTATTCCACTAGCCCAGGGGGTTACAAACTTTAGGACATGGATCTATCCTCTCAAAGACGCTTAAGGGTTCAGCTTCACGGAATGCGCAATCAGATGGCTTGGTCGTAATATTTTACCATTGTAGTTCTGCGTCTTATGTCTGCGGTGATCGAAGACAGCCCACGGTACGGACCTCTGTCTTAGAAGGCGGCTACAGGCACATCCGTTCTGGTAATGCGCATCATCGCGATACTGACTGTGTCGACGTGCGGAAGCTGCTCCAGCAATTGCCTCGCTCTGCAAGCCGGCAGAGTCAGATTTCCGACACCAGGAGTCGGACTGGAGAAAAGGCAACGTTCGGAGTCCGCCACAGAATCTATGTCAGGGACGGCATCCCGCAACAGAATGAAGCTCGTCGCTCTTCCATATCCAAGGAAAACTTCGGCTCCGCCCTTGTAGTCTCGAAGATCACATTTAACAAAACATTACCAGGATTTTAGTTATAGGCAGCACTTTGATTATGTCTGAGTTTGGAAACCTGATGTCACGTGATATCGTCGATACTTTATTCGCCCCGCGTGCATATCACAGAGGTCGGAAATATTCGGCCGCCCTCGTGGGGTGAGAGCGTATTCGGCTGGCGGGTTTTTACACCGCTGAAAGGCAGTGTTTTCCGGCAAAACCCTTTATCACTGACATCCTGTCACCGTGGCTCGGGAAGGCCACGATTGCTGCAAGCCTACACAGCTCAATAATTGTTTAATATTCGTAACAAACAAGATATACTGAATGTTCACCATTGTCATTACAGTCCTCACGTGGAATCTTGCGTCCTTTAGGAAACTACTAAAAACTACTAAAAACTATCTAGGTGGTCGCCGAAGATTTATGAATATTAATCTAACAATATGATTTATATAATAAAAATGCTCCTTAGAATGTGGTGACAGCGTTACATTATAAGGTTAAGATTACTGGGTTCCTACGACTGCTGCTGCTTCCCTAAGGACTCGCCTAGGTAGAACTCCGCATTCCCATTACAACATTTTCTGGCATCAGCGCCTCGCTCCGGTCATTCTTCACCTTCCCACGAAGATCCTCTACGGCAGTGATTCCCGATTAGTGGTACGCGCACGCGCAGGGACACGTGAGGAAGCTTCGAGGGGTACCCGCGGTAATCTCTTGGTTAAGGTAATCATTAATATAGCTGAAAAATAAACAATTTTGCAAACATTACTATCGCTAAAATATGTTTTAAGTCAATCAAACAGTCTGTGCGAATGTGTGTGAGCTTGTTAGTGAACACTAGAGCCAGTTGTTCTGTAGTGTAATCTCTCTTGGTGACGGGAAATTTATGCGTGTGAATTCCACGTTTCTTTGGCATCGGCGAGAGCCAGGTGACTCATACCTGCACTGAAATACCGAACGATTTATGGCAGGCCGTAAAGTTAAAAGCTTTACGCATTGAATGAAATTCAAAGGACAGCATAGGGACTGTGCCGAAATGAGGATTTCCTGGTATAGTAGAAAGTTGAAACTAGAGAAACGATGCTTCGGAGAAAAAGTCAGGTTGCGGAACACCTCTGTTGGCAACCAGCGAATCAAACTGTGTTACGAACTTTTAAAAACCATAAGTTTTTTTATGTTGCATGAGGAGCGCCAATGGAGATAGTGGATGACCCGCCAAACGCTGCGACTCGCTGAAATTTCCCGCCTCTGCTAAAACTGGGGAGCCTGCAAGTTTTCAACGGAGCGAACAAGCGGGAGAGAAGACATTCTGTTTCTGGCCAGCAAACAATCCGCACCGGCGCACCACGGGAGATTGCCGGAGAGCTGCGGGAAGCTACCTCGCCAAGTGACCTTGCACCCAGCTGATCAACAGGGTCTATGAGACTCTGTTTTATCTGCACGTCATCTGCTACGGTAAAGAACGCCGACGATGTATAGACACTCTTGCGTCATTCAACCCTAGGCAACGCTCTGAAATGAGAATCATGCTCTAAATTGTTCAAAAGAAACTTTTAATATTCAGTTCTGTTCAATAAACCAATCAATTTTATATTCAAAGAAAATAATAGGTCTTGTAAACCCTTCTTTCAATAACTTCCTTTCCAATGTACCAGTATATCATTTGATTAGATGAAGATTTGTGTTTTTAATGGTATTTTAAAATTACAATTGCTTTGATTAAAAGTATTTCAGAATTGGAATGTCGCTTCTCTCGGATAGAGAACACTTCCATTCTTGGCGCCTACCCGGGATTAATTTTGCAAATTAACTTATTAATTAATGCATCGCATTATTTTATTCTAATTTTAATAACGTCATAAAACTAGACGTTACAGTAGTTACATATTGAAATATGCTGGCTGTCCAGAGAATGTTTGAGTTGAGACATGAAATTAAGTTGTTCTTGGTCGAAGATTGGCATCATGAGTTCAAACAGATGCTGATTGATCCTGTATTGCAGCAAAAGTTGGCTTACTTGTCAGAAATTTTTATCAGATTGAATGAGCCGAATTTGGTACCTCAAGGCCAGGATACAACAATATTTATTACGCAGAAGAAAGTTGAATAGTCTATTTAAAAAATATGTATCTGTACACTTTTGACTGAAAATTAGAGATATGGCCAGTTCCCGAATATGAAAACTTTTTTGGGAACAACTTCTTCAACTTTTAATAAAGACATAAAATCGGCCATTAAATACCGACAGAGTCACACAGCTATTTTCCGTAAATTTCATTGCAAAGTACCTGGATAAACAACCCTTTCGGGTACCATTCCACCAATCGCCATCTCTGTCTAAGAGGAACTAACAGACATTTCATGAAACAGCAGACACAAGATTCGTTTTACAGAGCAATCATCGGTAAATTAGGTTAGCAAGCAGCAATACATTTTTATTACCATTTTGCACAACGTACCATCGCGATAGCCATGACAAACATAGAAACCAATCATCACCACCGACTTCAACTCGAAGATGATTTAAGCTTGAAGATCAGTAAACAGCAACCAAGTTTTTCAGAATTGTGCAAACAGAAACGAGCACATTTGTCCAATTAAACTTAAATAAACATTTGTAATTTTCGTTAGTATTAAAATTTCTTATAATAACACTTCTGGACATTTGTTGATTTCTTCTGACGTTTGAAATTCGTTTAAAAGTTGATAAATCTCGAAAAACTGGTTTGATTCTTTTTTATCGTTTAAGATTTAAGGGGTACGCTGGATTGAGCTCTATCTTTAAATGGTACTTGGAAAAAATTAACTGGGTACCACTGCTCTACTATTCATTAGATAACGGGAAGAGTGGGAGTTTACTGGATCAAAATAACATTTATGAATACTGCAAAGAAGATATAAAATACAAATTATATTTCATATTTTTGTATAAATATAAAACAAACATTTTTCTGAGCGTTGAAATCGGGACCCAAACTGAGTTACTCGTGACGGTAACAATATAACTGAAACATCTAGTTTTCTCACTTGGTTTGAACTCTCGAAAACATTTTATTCAAGGCAGAAAGAGATAGAAAAAGTATAAATACCACTTTACTTTTAAATTCTGGCTTCACGCCTTGCCAACGCTAAGGTCATTAAAATTGGGAGAGAATCTGGGCCAAGTAACTGAAAGGAATTCGACCATGGGCTTCTGAAGGAATCATACCGGTATTCGCTTGAAGTAAGGGTTGCTGCTCACCCATCAAACACTGTTCTCAATGCCATGGAGTTTAGAGGCATGTACGGGCAGTGCAGACATAACTAGGATGGCACTTACTCCTTTTCACAGTCGACAAAAAAGACTTTCACAAATCTCGAGAACTCAATTCAGTTTGTTATGATCTCATAGTAACAGCACACGACGGAGCATTTAAATTGACGACCCATACTTAACGGATTAGAGTTAGAAACGTGGCAGTACTGTCTCAGAAATACACGTGTGCTTTTTATACCAAAAAAAATATATATATTTATTTTGCAAAAATTAGTTTCTCTTTTTCCACAGGGAACTTGGAGAAGAGCCAAGGTTGAACCCCTTCTCAGGAACACACTAACTTTGTAATGTCTTCTGCTTATCATATTACAGACCATCCGTGTGTAACCTTGCTTACCATGCATACCCTGCTCTTTGCTACGTATATTTGGAAAATGGATAATGTTTAATGTAATCTAATAGTACACCTTCTCAGAAACAAATCGATCCTTTCGTCTTGGACTCTCCAACGCTGCTGACACAACGCGGTGTGTTGTTTGGATGAAGTCGGCTCTGAAAAAAGTTTTTATAGTTTAAAGTTATTAAGACTTGTTTACCTTTTCCAATCTTCTCCAACCAACTGAAGAAATTCTTTTTACTACTTTTGTTAGAGCCTTAATGCTTATCGAAATCGGCGTTTTTGGAGAGGATGGGGACATTGATAATGATCTGGATGGAAATTTCCAAAAACTTTTATGGAGCAGTATCATTACTGCGGTGAATAGGTTTAAGAATACTAGGTACAATCTAAATCTAGACAGTTCGACTAGCAATCAATCCCAAGCCCTCCAGAACACAGTTCTCGAAAGTTATCGCTCACTGACCATATCTGGTTTATAAATAAACAGGTCACTGATACTCCACCACTAACCTCATAGAAGAGTTTGAGTGCAAACTAAAAAAATAAAAAATAGGTTTTATTCTGAAGGATGAGCGCGAATACATTTAACAGTAACGAGATAAACAAGTTATATCATCTCCCCATCAGGATTTCATCGAAAATGGATAGTAAATACATATTTCTGGCTATAAGGACCAGAATTAACTTCTTCCGAGAAAAAGTAATAACGTCTTCCTTAAAGTACATCTTATTTACACAAACAAGTATCGTAAAACTTAACAAGTCACATTATATCCGGCCGTCTATTGGTTAATAAAGTACTCTCGATAAGAGAGCAATTAGATTGATAATGATCCTGCCATATTCTTATAAACCGTGGAGAAAATTCCTCAGGGCCAAACAGTCGATGCGCGACCATGAACACGTCTTTTATCCAATATCATAGAACATAGTGCCGAGCTCTACCTCACCAAACCCACTTCAAATATAACAGAGGTCTGCTTAGTGTGAAGGTCTCTCAATGTATAGCATGCATTATAAATGGTATTTCTGGGTTAATTATTATCTATTAATTATTAATAAAACGAAAAGGGTTGTTTCAAATAACAATTCGCATTAACAGAATTACTAACAATAGTAATAATTTATTCACAAACTCATTATGAAACGCTAAATTTAATGTTTGCAACGCTGACAAAATTAATTGATCAAAATTAAAACTTGAAATCGAAAAAAAAATCATTTCGGCTGCATTACAATGCTTATACAAACAAGATAACTCTTAAGAGACTGACATTCGTTGAAACTATAAGACGCACTATAAGTTCTGGATACTCTGCAAATTTTGCAAAGCGAGGTCTCTGATTCCGGTGGTATGAGAATGAAATCTGAGAAAAAGAGAATTATCTGTGCAACATAAGTTCAGAAGATTTAAATTAACAGCATTATTACGATGATATCATACCACAGAGCCATCACCACGGCCCGCACTAACATTTTGTTGGAACTGACAATACGGCTCGACATTACAAAGGCCGAAGCACTATTCGTAATATTTTAATATGGAAGTTACAACACTGCCCGAGTAATAGCACTACTTGTATTTTAAAAAAAAAAAGGTCGCGGCAGTTGACACCATGCTTGTATTCCAGCGGCTGATCTTGATCATGTGATGCATACCTGTGTTGAAAGAAATTAATAAAAGTGTAATTAATTGTACCGCTTGTTAAATTTGCTCACTGAGATATCTGCATAACGTTGATCTCTCGTCTAGTGTGGGGCTTCATGGAAGGATAGACTACTTCCAAATTCAAATGAACAAACCATATTATCTGTACTTTTACGACCACAGTAAAAACACAACAAAACATACACAATGTGGAAATGTGGTCTTACAAAAAATTACAACGATATTTACAAAACAACAAACAGCGCGTTTATTAACGTCAAACACAAGAAAAAACAGGTAAATAGCATAGATTGTTCAAACTTAAATAATATCAAAATGTCATACGTCTACACGATAAAAAATTGAAAGAAAAAATAATATTTGCAGATCATGTTATCTGGCCTATCGTAGTTACAAATTGCAGAGAGCGTGACATACTTTTATCTTTGTGACGATATCCACCAGACCGCTTACGGGTTCGACACTGATGAACACAATTAATCCAGGTTGTATTTGCGGAGGCGATTGTTTTATTTATCTCAATGTGGTCGGTGGAATCGACAAGCAGAGAGGTACGATCGTTTGAGATCAAGTTATCGGCAGTTAGCATCCATCGTCAATTCTTCCTTCTTGGATGTCGGCATGATATCCAAGATATAAGATGTACCCTCCACAACACGTCATATTTCATACTGAGTAACGAGTACATCACCTGAGTCGAAGTACCGGAACATTTCTCACAAATTAATTTCGTTAATCGTATTTCTCGTACAGATGTCAGTTTGATTCGATAAAAGAACGAATACAACAAATCATGAATAACGCGCGACCTGGAGCGGTTCGCTCAGTGATTGAATGAATGTGAACAAGAAAATGAGCTTTTGAACATCGTACGTTATACGCATACGCGAGTATTTCTGGGAATTTTGATATGAATTAGTTCCATTACAAAGGAAAATATTTGTGTACAAAAATGTTGCGCGTACATTTATTTTAATGTAATTAATGTTATTTATTGTATAGTGTTGATATTTTTGTCGAGGTAAGTTATTTTTACAGCATGAAGAGTTATTTTGTAGTTTTGCTTATTTTAACATTAAAATTTACAGTGGATAATTTAGAAATAGATAATTTGGATAGTTGATTTGAGATGGTTAATATCTTTTATTGGTCGTAACTTAATGAGATTTTATTTATTTCAAACATTTATGAAATGTGTTTATATAAAAATGTGATATTTTAACTTCTATTTTCTTGTACAGTGCAATTTACAATATAAAATAGTTGTCTAAGAAAAGTTTGTGATTGGAATTGGAACGAGGTACGAATGACGTCATCCCGTACGCGACGCGACTCGATGCGTTGCTTTATGCTAGTGCTCGATTGTATCAAAAATAACGAGTAGCATAACGAATTCTGATTGGTTTAGTAACGAATACAGTACATACGGGTATACAATTTCTCGTTACTTTTATAAGTCTAACTAACGCTCCCTGCTTTTCGCACCAAAATATTCCATCCTTCAGCTGAGTGATGGATATTTATTGTTTGCCACAGAATTCCTCAAGTATCCAAGTCCACTTAACTCGGGAATCTGAATATATCTCACAATCGCAGACGTAGCAAACGAGGGCAATTCAGAAGCTTCTCTTCTTTTTTTTTCTTATGATTTACGCCACGTCAATGGCGAGGTAATTAGATGGTAAAGGATTGGAGGGAAATGTACAGGAATGAATTCGGCCATGGCCTTTTTGAAGAAAGCATCCCGGCATTCGCCTGAAGATATTTGGGGAAACCCTGAAAAATCCAAATCTGGATGCAGCGATGGGGATTCGAACCCGCGTCCTCCCAAATGCGAGGCCAGAGCGTTACCGCTCATCCACCACGCTCGGTTTTAGGTCAGAAATTCTCGAGCGTCCTCGTGCAGTGAGACACGATATTTACACACTCGACACTTTCCCTAGCCAGAAACAGAAACTTAACTCGTTCAGCAGTTTGAGTAACGGGTTCGGTGAACTTGCTGTTGTTGCCTCTACAATAGAACGAGTGCGAGGCTGTCACCTCTGTTTACATTCCGTTACTGATCTTCTCCTTGCAAGCAAAATTGTCCGCACTGGTTGTTCAGATGAAGCGAATTTCGGCAATTAGTCCAAAAAAGTCTTTTAATTATTCATTTCAATGCCATAATTGTCGATAATAAAATGTGGCTACTCTCATTACACCACATTTGATAAATTCCATACTAAATTGTAGAATTGATGCTGTAATTGTGCAGAATTTCGAGATTTCAACCGAACTTTGCACACCTGCTCATAGCATTAAAGTTTCCTGTTGAGGATCAAAATTTTAGACAGGCAGTAATGTATAACAATCACGTTTTTAATTGTTCATTACGTTGCCAAGATGACATATCAACTTCTTCTCCTTCACCACCTTTCCCAAATTTTTGGGTCGGCTGAATTGATAAGACTACGCATTCAGGCCGCATGCCCTTGCTGACATTAAGCATTTTAGATCTCCTGACAGTTCGTACTAAGTACTAACGGAGGAAATGAAGTGTTGTCATCTGTCTATGAAATCCGAGTACGTTCAGCGTGTGATTAATGAATTTTTTGTTAGTAAAATGTGTAGTTTATGAAGCGGCGATTGGGAACGTTCTGGCATTCGTCTTGATGGCTGTGAAAAACCGCAGTCAGCACGGCTGGCACTCGTGGCCAGGACACGTGCCAGGCCCGTTGTGCCTCCCCGAACAAGTGTACCGAGCGAGGTGGGTGAGTAGTTAACGCTCATGGAGCGTGGCGGTGTAACGGTTAGCGTTCTCGCCTCGCATTCGGGAGGACGGTGGTTCGAATCCCCGTCCGGGCATCCAGATTTAGGTTTTCCATGGTTTCCCAAATCACTCCAGGCAAATGCCGGGATGTTTCCTTCAAAAAGGCCATGGCAGAATTTCTTCCCATTCCTTGCCCCCCATCCTTTCCCGTCTCTAAAGACCTCGCTGTTGAGAGACGTAAAGCAATTAAAAAAAAAAAGTTTACGCTCTGGCCTCGCATTGGGGAGGACGGTGGTTCGAATCCCCGTCTGGGCATCCAGATTTGGGTTTTCCATGGTTTCCCCAAATCACTCCAGGCGAATGCCGGGATGCTTCCTAGAAACACCGTGGCAGAATTCCTTCCGGTTCCTTGTACCCAGTCCCATCCGGTCTCTAATGACATCGATGTCGACGAGGCGTAAAGCCATAAGTAAAAAAAAAAAAAGTCAATCAAGTGTGCGATGCCTCAGCGTACTGACACATACTGTAGGGTCAAGACGACATATCAGTGTATTCGGTTTAATAGAACTAGTAAGTTGCCAGCATGGTTTGTTTTAATGCAAAGCTAGATTTCTTTCAATTTACGGTGCCACTATTACATCTTTACAGTTAGTAGTACAGACTATGTGGAAGCTCGTAATAAAACGCGAAAAAACCCCACAGTGTCCGCCACCCACAATTAGGTGTGACGTGAGCGGACAATTATTCTATCCCATGATCGGCCTGATCAGTGACCAAACTTACTTATAAATAACTGTATGCAAGTGAGAAACATAAACGCGGAAAATATTGGCAAAAGACGACAATGTAAAATGTAAATAGCGTAACTATTTTTGTTTCATCAAAGAGTCCTGTAGAAAAAGTATGTTGATAATAATAGATATTTTGTAAGTAAGAAGATTTGGATAAATATGCTAAGACGCGCTTACCTGCAACGAAATGATGGTAGCGGGATCTAGACGGTAATCCTTGTCGGCCAAGGACCTGAACACCACGAAGGAAACTGGAGTGAGTATTGTGATGTGGGCTGCCGCTATCACCCTCGCAGGCAACCAGGAGCGCCATCTCCTGTAAACAACAGTAGCTCCACAGATCTTCACGAGTTATACAAATGACTGAACGGACACGATAAACTCATAGTCTTAGATCCAGCTGCGTCCATCTGTCATGTATAATTATTAGTCGCAGAATACGATTCTGCCGTGTCTATCTATATGGCCGCAAGTATTTTTAATTATATTTTCGAATAAAATAACTCAAAAACTTTCGTCCACTTGTTATTTAAATTAATTACAATTAATTTAAAAGAGACATGTAAATAACATAAAAAGTTTTGGTTGCCAATGTCAAAGTGGCCGGAAGTAGAGATTGCCAGCTGTTAAAGTTAGAGCACGATGTGGTGTGCTAACTCTCGCTCGTACATATCTTTAACAGGTGGATATCCCTACTTGTGGCCACTTTTACATCGGCAAACCCAAACTTTTTATGTTATTTATATGTTTCTCGTTGAAATTAATTATAATTTATTTAAAAATAAGTGAATGAATTTTTTTTTGAAAATTTAACTATAAATACTTGCGACCATATTTTAATAAGCAACCCGGCAGAATCGTATTCCTCTACTAATAATTACACCCAAAAAATGCATTTCAATCAAATAACAGATGAATGTGGAAATCATGCAGCCGGATCTTGGATTATCATTCTCTTATTGGATGAAAGATGAAATGTCCCATTTGAAATAATAATTTATTAATATTGAATATCGCCATACATTCTCCTGTTTTGGTGTGCAGTCACAAAGCATTCTGTATAACGTGGAGGCCTACAAGGCAAGCCATGCACGAACCAGAATCATTTCTGCATTTTTGTATCGTTAGAATAGTTTCTATAGTTTCCATTCACTATAGCAACAAACTGGATCGTACTTTATACGAAATTAGATATACACAAGGATCTGTTTTAGGGCCCACCCTATTCAACATATACACGTCGCACATTCCAACCTTCACAAATACCTTGACTGATGACACAGTAGTACACATTTCACACAACGACATTCACAACGCAGGAACCAATTACACAATTAACTGAATGGTTAAATCATTGGCGAATATCTCTAAACCCCGGAAAATGTGAAGCCAAATTTTTTACACTGAGACGCCCACTAAACCCGCCAGAGATAAACTTCATGGGAAATAACTTTGCATGGAACCCACCTGACCAATCAATTGAGCACCTCGGTGTCGACCTTGACAGGCGGTTAACGTGGAACACACACATTAATAATAAAATAAGACAAGCCTATTTCAGATTGTACATACTACACCCTAATATTAAATACAATGCAATGTTGTTGTAGGCCATTTTTCCGCAGTTGCTCAGTAAATTAATTAATAAACTGACGCCAATGCAACTGTAATATGTAGGTTTATTGTCGTACGCGTTTCGCCTCTCCTCGAGGCATCATCAGCGACGAATCTATTTTAAAATTTACATTAAGTTTACAAACTTATTTGACCTAACGTTAAATTGATACATTTTCTTATTATTTACACTTACTATTTACATTAGTGGATTTCAGGATAGTAACCACACATCTTTGCTTTCTCTCCAAAGCATGTTTCCATTACAGCCATTTGTCTTTGCTGTTGTGTACAGGATATAAACATTCGCTTGTTTTCGGTGGCCATCTTATTTTCTTACTGTCAAAGGTGGTGATGCGCTGACGGCGTCAGGTTTGAAATTGCGTGGGAGATTTTATTTCTAATTTTATGTAAGTGTGTGAGTGCATGTATTTGTTAGGTTTTACTGTAGGGTTATTGCATGTTTACCAGTTTGAACAGTGTTTGGTTTGTTAAGTTTATGTGGTCATTCAGTACCTGCTTGCCATTTTTTATTGCTTTTTGTATGTGGTAGTTTTCTTGTAGAGTGAGGGTATTGTGTCTGTAATTGTTGATTGTGAGTATTTGCATGTCTTTGTTAATGCCTGTTGGTAAGTGATCGTTTTCTATTAGATGTTCAGCGAATGTGGAGTGGTTGCTGTATTTTAGCGCCCTCATGTGTTCTTTGTATCTGGTTTTAACACATGAGGGCACTAAAATACAGCAACCACTCCACATTCGCTGAACATCTAATAGAAAACGATCACTTACCAAAAGGCATTAACAAAGACATGCAAATACTCACAATCAACAATTACAGACACAATACCCTCACTCTACAAGAAAATTCTCTTTTTTAGGTAAGGGTGTCAGGGATTGGAATGAGTTACCAAGAGAAATGATGAATAATTTACCGAAAACTTTGAAGGAATTTAAAGATAAAATTTGTAGAGGGCAAATGTAGGTGGGTGCAGGATAGGGGGAAGATGGGTGTGTAGGGAAATTGCCACCGGAGCCTGTGCTCCATTGCAATTAAATTAAATTAAAATTAAAATTAAATTAAAATTAAACTACCACATACAAAAAGCAATAAAAAATGGCAAGCAGGTACTGAATGACTACATAAACTTTACAAACCAAACACTGTTCAAACTGGTAAACATACAATAACCCTACAGTAAAACCTAACAAATACATGCACTCACACACTTACATAAAATTAGAAATAAAATCTCCCACGCAATTTCAAATCTGGCGCCGTCAGCGCATCACCACCTTTGACAGTAAGAAAATAAGATGGCCACCGAAAACAAGCGAATTGTAGAAGACGCAATGTTTATATCCTGTACACAACAGCAAAGACAAATGGCTGTAATGGAAACATGCTTTGGAGAGAAAGCAAAGATGTGTGGTTACTATCCTGAAATCCACTAATGTAAATAGTAAGTGTAAATAATAAGAAAATGTATCAATTTAGCGTTAGGTCAAATAAGTTTGTAAACTTAATGTAAATTTTAAAATAGATTCGTCGCTGATGATGCCTCGAGGAGAGGCGAAACGCGTACGACAATAAACCTACATATTACAGTTGTTTTGGCGTCATTTTATTAATTAACAATATTAAATAGATAATCATCATTAAAAACAGATGCTGCCTATTAATTTACAAAATGATATTACGACCGCTCATAACATACGCATGTCCAATATGGGGATGTGCTAGTCGTAGCAAGTTACACAGAGTGCAAATATTCCAAAATAAAGTTCAATTAGCTGTGAACGCACCATGGTACGTTCGCAACAATCAGCTACACCGAGAATTAAATATTTCTTACATTAATGAATTCATAAGGCAGCAAACTAAAAAAATTATAAAACGAATGAATGCAGTACCTGGTGCGCGGTTTTATGAGCTAGGAAAAAGAACGGGTCAAACTAGACTAAAAAAACGCCTTCCTCAAGACATTTATCTATCGAACAGTGACTCTGAAGAAGAAATGAACCAGTAAACCATATATTGTGAAACAAGATTATTCTCAGCGCTGAAAACTAAAAAACTATATGTATTCCATGAACAAAAATGTAGTTATCTTAAATCAATTTCATTACAACTGTTTTTACTACTATTTTCACACTGATAAACTGTTCTATATTATATATATATATATAATACTAATAACTGTTATTATTACTATTTTAATACTGTTGACACTGTTTTCACTATACGAAAAGATTTTTTAAAAAAAAAAAACGTTGAAAGCTTTAGCAGAATTTTTTTTTAAATGTTGTCACTGTTTAAACAAAGGAATATCAATTAAGATTAAGCAAAAACAACAATTAATACAACTGAGTAGACAGAATTCGATAGGTGAGCGGCAATGATTTCACTTGGCTTTCGGAAGGACGTGGGTTCAAATCTCCTCCGGGCATCACTCCAGGCGAATGCAAAGACAGCGTCTTCAAAATGCCATGCCGAATTCACCACATCCCTTCTCTCCAATCCTCTCCTGCGTCTAATGACTTCGATGTCGACAAGGCGTAAAGCAAGGGGAAAAATGATGTTGCCTGCATTGTTTATCTGTAAATTCTGCGCGAGATATTGAAGTTGCACATGTCCAGTATCCACAACTACCTTAACTCGATCTTATTAAAAAAATCAGCGATTTAGCCATAAATCAACGTTTTCCAATAGTGCAAAGTGGCAGAAGTGTATCGGAATAAATCTACGGCGAGGCACTTTGTTAGACATGACTTGTCATTCAAAAGTTACGACGATTTCCTAATAAAACATCTCACATAGCACAGAATGTTTTATCACTTAAGAGAAGCTTAAAGTGAAAATGTTGTCAGATCATGATTGAACATAAATACCATTGGTTGTTACTTGCAGTCATTATTTTACCATTATTCTGACCAATACAGCTCTCACACAGCACAACTTCTTTAATATTTAAAAAATCAGATTGTTTGTAAAACTTATTTTTTAAATGAACTAGCCTTCTGAGAAATACACAATAAAAGTTGTGGTGAGATCAAAAATGTGATTTCCTTAGGGGCTTCTCCCTTCTTCGCACACAATCAGATATAACCTATTTCTATAAACGAAGATTTAGCCTAAGTCAGTATTATTTCCCTTTACAAGTACAATTCTTACTAAGGAAGTTTCATGTTAATAAAAACATTGGATTGAAATAAAATATTTCAGATAACGATCTGGTTTTAAGAATAACCCAGTACATGCAGTTTGTACCTGTGAAATAACATCACAGCATTTAAATAACGCGTAATTAATTACAAACATATGAGATGTCCACTGAGAAAGAAATGGTATTAAAACAAAAGCGAACATTAATCTGAAAAACTGCTAGTGAAAGGTAAGCTTCGCACAAGTTGTGGAGCAAAGAACAAATGGGCTAATGGATGTGTTTTTATTAAAGCATGATTATAATTCTGTGAGGACATGAGTCGCAGAAATGTTCATATAGCCGTGAAGATTGATATAAGAGAGTTTAAGAAGTCAGTGACAAATAATAGAGGTGAGTGGGGAACTAATTTGAAGAGGCCTTAGTCTAAAATCAAAGAGATATTTTGGGGAAATGCTAATTTAATAGTGCCGTACAGTTCAAATATATACCTAATAATAGGGGATTAATTAATTCTAAAACAAAAAAAAATAAAAAAAAAAAGGCTGATTACATGAAAGCTAATAGAGTGAGATAACAAAAAAATCCCACATGAAATAGTTAAAATATATAATAATAATAGCAAAGAGAGAAACCAAGGATGTATCTTTGCAGAATGTTATGGTTAGAAGTAACAATGAATGATGAAACTAGGAATATTTGTAGCTACATTCGGAAACTGAGGGGGACGAAGAACATCAAGTCTGTTGTGGGTAAGGATCAAGAGTAAGTTACCAAGGATATTAAAAAATCAGAAACATTAAGCACCTGAGCAGATGATGCCGTTATAGAGTTTCATTCAAAGGTAGTAGGGGAAATATCAGAAGTTTTTCTGTATAAGTTGGAAGAGCAAACTAGGAAATTAAAAATAATTCCTACGAATACTACAATAGAGCTAGACAAATTAAAAAGCGTATGAAATTACACTACAGATGGGCGGATACGATTTTGTACCACTCCTTAAATAGCGTATATGCAATGTGAGAACCGAAAATGTACAATTCTATTGTTGGTTTACAGTCAGGATTTAAAATATTTTCAGGTTATATATTATAGGATTACGACAGAACTGATTTGAAATAACGACATAAATATCTGTACAGGAAATATAGCTGGATGAGCCAACGCAGACGGATGATAAATGCTAAATCGATCAGCTAATTAATTTAATTTAATTTAATTTAATTTAATTGCAATGGAGCACAGGCTCCGGTGGCAATTTCCCTACACACCCATCTTCACCCTATCCTGCACCCACCTACATTTGCCCTCTACAAATTTTATCTTTAAATTCCTTCAAAGTTTTCGGTAAATTATTCATCATTTCTCTAGGTAACTCATTCCAATCCCTGACACCCTTACCTAAAAAAGAGAATCTTCCCACACCCTTGTGCCTGAAATCGAGTGCCAGCTTGTGGTCGTGGTCATCTTTACCCTTCCATGCACTACTTTTCATACCTATTGCAATATCTTTCCATGCCTCATCACCAGTATATGCCCTGTACACTCCCATGACCCTCCTCATCCTCCCCCTGTCTTGCAATCAATCCCATTCCAGCTCCTTTATCATATCCGTCACTGATTGCATTCTGCGATAATTTCCAGAAACAAATCTAGCAGCCCTTCTTTGCACCCTCTCCAACTCCTGTATTTGATACGTAAAATGAGGGTCCCATACTACACTACCATATTCGAGCAATGGTCTGACCAAAGTTTTGTAACCCAATTCCTTGACTTCTCTCGTACATCCCCTCATAACTCTCTCCAACAAGTGCATAACTTTGAAACCTTTTCCTACCACCTGTCCTATGTGTCCTGCCCAGTTAAGTTTGTTATCAAAAGTAATTCCAAGATATTTGCATTTCAAGTCTTCAGCAAGCAATTCTTTCCCCACCTTATATTCATAATTAACCTTTTGTTTTTTATTTGTGTATCTAATAAGCTGACTCTTCTTTGCATTTATCTTCATTCCATGTTTACCAACCCAATTAGATATCCTGTCCAGATCACCCTGCAACTGTTTACAATCCTCTATCGGTTTGATTCTTTTATACAGCATTATGTCATCTGCAAACAATCTAATTTCAGATAGTAAACAATCAACACAATTATTCATTAGAATAATGAATAGCAATGGTCCCAATACGCTACCCTGTGGCACACCCATTTTTACTTCAACTTCTTTTGATACTACATTTCCTACCCTAGCTTTCTGTTTTCTACCTTTTAAAAATTCTTCTACCCAGCAAATGACTTTCTTATCCACTCCAATGGTTTTTACCTTATTTACTACCATTTTATGGCGTACTCTGTCAAACGCCTTAGACAGATCTAGTGCTACACTATCAATTTGGACTCCCTTGTCCATTTCATCTGAAATATCTTGCATATATCCCACCAACTGAGATTCGCATGAATATCCTTGCCTGAAACCATGTTGCCTGCTTGAAAACCAATTACGTTCCTCACATATATTTCTGATGTGGTTGCATATCAATCTTTCCGTTAATTTACCTACCAGTGATGTCAAACTGATTGGCCTGTAATTCTCAACTCTATTTCTCACCCCTCCCTTATGTACCGGTACTACTATTGCACTTTTCCAGTCCTGTGGTAAGCAGCAAGTGTCTAGACTCAATTTAAATAATATTTCAAGATAAGGTACAATGTCACATCCGGCTATCTTTAAGATATCTGTAGTAATATTATCTTCACCAGCCCCTTTATGTTTTTTCAGCTTTCTTATTTCCTTCATGATTTCCTCAGGATGGATATCAAATTTTTTACTATCGTCATTTCTAATTGTGTTGTTAAGCTCGTTCTCCGAATTAGACCCTCCTGTTTCTGATTCATTGTCCCTAATGCTTTCACTGAACCAGTTACTTAAAACTCTGCCTTTTTCAAATGGTCAGTAACTTCTTCTCCATCCTTATCTATAAGTGTCTCTACATACACGAGTGGGTCAAGATTAAAAGGTTCTTCATGATTTTATGATAGTAATTTTCATTTTGAAGTCCTTGAACGTAAATATCTCGTCATATTTTATGATAATGAAGTTAACGGGTGGACACAATAGGATGATGATACGGAAAGTTTAAATTTTCTGTATCTGCCAGGCCCTTTACTGAAAACGTTGAGACAATACAAGAATTATATCATGAGTATCAAATACAGGAGTTAAAAGGCTGCAAAGGAGGGCGCCAAGAACTGTTTGCAGAAATTAGTATGGAACACAATCAACAATTACGACAAAGGTTCGAAGAATTAGGAGTAGTATTTGTTGGAAAAGTTTGGACAACAAATATGATTAACGTGACCATACGTCTCGCCGTCTCGGACGAAAGTAAAAATGTTCCGCGTTCGTAAACAAACCGACAATTTAATATATCTATCTATTAAGATCTAAAACAAATTATGCGGTTTTTGCCGCGCCGCGGTGGAGTCGACGCATGGACCATGGCTGATCACGCAAGGATTTATCAGCAGCATCCTACATACGAAAATGTTCGACGTGTATCCACTTATTTCCAACTACGTAACAGATCAAAAGATCACTAGCTGGAACGATGCGAATGTTGCTACTGAAGACCGTTAGGCGGAATTATTTCAAAACTTCCGTGCTAAAACTATCAACTTTCGTATAACTATTGAGTACTTAACTGTCTTCCTGGAAGTAAGGCACCTGTCGTAAGAGTTTTTTCTCTGATAAATAAAATATTTACAATTTAGAAAACACAGTTAAGTGTCGCAGTATTAAAAGCCATTTTGATTACCAAGATTAACATTAACAATTCGTGTAATGAGCGCCATTTCCCACTTGAAAAATAGACCCGATATTTTGAAACTGATCTGTTCCCGCGATAAATACAAAACAACTGGTTGGTTAGATGTCAGGCACTAAAGCTAAGTAACTGAGCAAACATGTTAAACTTTCTACTTGTTATAAGTGTTTTTCGTTTTTAATAAAAAAAACCAGTAAACTACGAAAAAAAAAATACAAAATTCCTAAGGCCTCCCGCACTGACGAAAAAGATAAATGGTCACGTTAAGTATGATCATAAATAAGCAGTTAATTTCAGGCATTAAGGAGTTTGGAAGTTTTATTCTTGTATCTACGAGAGTCATGGACTGAAATAAATTATCGACAGAAATGTTGTACAGTTTTCCTTATAAGACAAATCTGAAAGAATTTAAAGTAAAAACTCTCTTAATGCAAATGTGTATATAGGGAGATTGTCATAGACCCATAAGCAACACCAAAATAATAACAGTTTCTTGAAATGTCCCGCATGTAGTATGGTGTAAGCAAGCTCTCTTTAAAAGTCACGTTGCAACAAAAAAACTGTTCTTCGTTTCACTACAAGTACAATTTAATACTATAAAATCTATTTTTATGTTTTCTAAATATTTAGAAGTACGTCTTATATTTAACAAAATACGATTTCTGGATCATTGATGAATTAGACGCAAACTGTTATCATTGGAATCATTTTAAAATATTAAAATCCCGTTTCTTAGAATTACTAAATATGTACGACAGCTTAAATGGAGTTCTGAATTACTAAAAGTTTTTACTACTAAATTTTAACATATCACAAGATTTCAATCCCAAAAAAGATTGTTGTTACTATAGTAATTTGAGTAATTATAATCCAACTGGAATGAAATTTTTAAAAAGTTTCATAGTTTTAAGTTGCCTTAAAAAAGTCAATATTTGCTCTATGGGAGGCAGATTATTTTATACAACTCGATATAAAAACATAAAACATACATGTTAAACTCTGTAGTATAACATGAATGATATATGTAAATAACATTAGTAGCCTACAGATGGACAAAAACAAGTTATAGTATGTTATTAAGTTTCATTGAGATCGCCGTAAACGTGATAAAGAATTAACGATGATTCTATTGAAATCAAATTTGGTATTTATCGGTTTATACGTACATTTTAGTTCTGATTAGATTTACAATTTTTACATGCCTAATTTAAAGTAGAATTTTTCGTGGTATTATTTAGTAATTCTGCTCCAAATTTAAACGCTGCGCTGAACTGTATTTCTGCCGAAGCAAATTGATTCATACCACAGTAAAAATGTGTCACACAACATCATGGAATTATTAAGTTGATTTAATAAAGTTTCTAATTAGAAATGAAAGACGCCTTACGTCTTTGATCATAATCGTATATTTACTGAAAATTTACTGTTTGCTTTTAAAATTTACTGTTATTAAGTAATCAGATATTATTTGACCTCCGTGTTCATCTCTCCTGTCCACGTTCTTCTTTGGAAAAATTTGTTTGGAATTTTCGAATTTCTTCATTCGAAACAGGAACATATCTTAAAGAAAAACGAAATCAATATTAACTATGTTAAGGTTACTCCTGCAAACATCAATATCCTCAGTTCTGTCCCCTACAGAAAGTGTGTAGAACCAGTTCGGACGTCAACTCCCTCCCAGTGCTAAAATCCAGGATATCTAGGACCATTTACAGCAGTTGTGGTCCAGCTTGACTCAGCAGAGCATACAACAGCTTCATGACACCCTTCCAAACCAAATCACAGCATGCCTCCAGGTCAGAGAATGTGCAACGTCATACAGATATGTGGGCTTATACTGCTAAGTTAATTGTAAATTTGACTCGATTTTGTAATAACTGAAATTACACACCGACAGAACACGTGAAGTTTTCTTCTGCCTTTCTGGGTGCTTCACTTTTTTACCAAGCAGTAAATATTCTTCAAAATATAAATTCACACAATATCTATCTTGATGCGGAATGTGTGGACGTTCAACGAAATACTTGCACAGGTATTGCCTGATGCATTTTGTGCTTTGTCTTCTCTGCTTTTGTTAAACTGAGTGAATTAGTAAGCGTTAAAATTACTGAATTAGCTAAAACTAATGTTACTAAATTCTCTGCAACAGTGTTATATGACTCTCTAAGCCGAACTGGTGTTTGTTGGAAATATTTCGGAAGTTTTGAGATAGAAGAAGCCAAAAAGAAGAAAATTGTGAATTCGGGTCAAGTCTATTGCTTAGCTTGCCTAAATGTGGTAAAAACAGTGAAGTATTTAACCCTGAGTACTCGATGTATGGAGGAAATGGAGACACGAGACAAAATAGAAGGCATAAAGAGATATAAAGAAACAGTTCGAACTGAATGAAAAGAAGCTGCCATTGATGCTGAAGAAAGCAGTTTCGCTGGCGAATATGGAGCATCATATGTGTCTTGATCATGTACTCCATAATCTCGTGATAGCAGAGGCGTAATCAAAGTTCCAGAAAATGAAACGATCGTAAAAAGAATGCAAGAATAGTTTCAAGAGAGAGAGATATTCCTTACCAGAGCTAGAAGGTGGAAAAAGAGTTTATGGATTCCCTTGATAACGTCGTTCAATACCTAGAAAATTATGAGACCGATCCTATTTTAGAAAATGATTAGATGGAACCAGTGCACATAGAAAGATTGAATGAAGGAGTGAAAAGAGGTAGCTACTCGTATCAGCATCAGGAAATATTATATACACTCCTATCAAAACTTCAAGTCAAACTAGTTGGACACGAACTCGTTAGAAATCAACTCGTTGGCACAAACTTTCATAGATGCTGGAAAGTTTGATCCACGTATGCAACCGTGACCAAATAAACAAGATGTTTAGAAAGACTGGACAAGATGAGATAAAGATTAATCAAAGTGAGTCGAATCTTTTAGACATAAAGGAACTAGTAAAATGTTTGAAAATGTTTTGCGAAGCAGTTGAGATCACGCCATCTCAAAGATATGTACAATGAATGTGACTCTTCTGTTCCGTTCCGAAATAATTGACATCCTGAATTCTGTCTTAGACGGCGAATTACTGATTATCTTTCGGTTTAATCGCAACATAGTGGCAGAAATTAACAACGATTAGCTGCCACAAGAACGGTCGTAGCAGTATCACTTTTGGCTTATCGTTTCATGGGTCTCAAAGAAGTAGATACATATTTGAAGTCAATAGAAAGACCAGTACTTTCTTTCTTGCCTCATATATCAAGGAATGACCCTTATGTACTAGAAACAAATGAAGGTAAGAACCCTATTGCTTCTACAAAATCCACCATCGTTGCTGCAAAAACTATCGATGAAACATAGTGTATATGTCGATAATGATTATCCGATCGATCAAGAATGTTGGAGATATTTAGCTTCATACGATCCTAAAGATGGAAATCTTTTAAGTTATTTGAACACCTTAAAAATTTACTTTCCTCAGTTTTCCACACTTTCCAAGACTTTTCTTTGTGTGCCTGCACATACACACCGAGCGAAGGAGTGTTTTCTGTGATCAGTCATGTCTGCGAAAAGGTCTAGGCTAAGCTCAGTTCGCCCAAATAAAATTATCTTTATACATGATTACTGCAAAGAGTGCAAAAATCTGCAAAATTTTGAATATATAAGTGAGACGTTACTTATGTTTTCTTTTTCATATATGTATAAATATATCATTAAACCCATATACAAAATAGTCAGGCCGCCGCCGCGCCGGCTGAAAATGTTCCGCGCGCCGCCACCGAGATTTCTGCAAGCGGCG
>JARYHS010009186.1:146404784-146517174 GCA_031002005.1 Vandiemenella viatica | reverse complement strand
GTTGCCTCTACAATAGAACGAGTGCGAGGCTGTCACCTCTGTTTACATTCCATTACTGATCTTCTCCTTGCAAGCAAAATTGTCCGCACTGGTTGTTCAGATGAAGCGAATTTCGGCAATTAGTCCAAAAAAGTCTTTTAATTATTCATTTCAATGCCATAATTGTCGATAATAAAATGTGGCTACTCTCATTACACCACATTTGATAAATTCCATACTAAATTGTAGAATTGATGCTGTAATTGTGCAGAATTTCGAGATTTCAACCGAACTTTGCACACCTGCTCATAGCATTAAAGTTTCCTGTTGAGGATCAAAATTTTAGACAGGCAGTAATGTATAAAAATCACGTTTTTAATTGTTCATTACGTTGCCAAGATGACATATCAACTTCTTCTCCTTCACCACCTTATCCCAACATTTTTGGGTAGGCTGAATTGATAAGACTACGCATTCAGGCCACATGCCCTTGCTGACATTAAGCATTTTACATCTCCTGACAGTTCGTACTAAGTACTAACGGAGGAAATGAAGTGTCGCCATCTGTCTATGAAATCCGAGTACGTTCAGCGTGTGATTAATGAATTTTTTGTTAGTAAAATGTGTAGTTTATGAAGCGGCGATTGGGAACGTTCTGGCATTCGTCTTGATGGCTGTGAAAAACCGCAGTCAGCACGGCTGGCACTCGTGGCCAGGGCACGTGCCAGGCCCGTTGTGCCTCCCCGAACAAGTGTACCGAGCGAGGTGGGTGAGTAGTTAACTCTCATGGAGCGTGGCGATGTAACAGTTAGCGTTCTCGCCTCGCATTCGGGAGGACGGTGGTTCGAATCCCCGTCCGGGCATCCAGATTTAGGTTTTCCATGGTTTCCCAAATCACTCCAGGCAAATGCCGGGATGTTTCCTTCAAACAGGCCATGGCAGAATTTCTTCCCATTCCTTGCCCCCCATCCTTTCCCGTCTCTAAAGACCTAACTGTTGAGAGACGTAAAGCAATTAAAAAAAAAGTTTACGCTCTGGCCTCGCATTGGGGAGGACGGTGGTTCAAATCCCCGTCCGGGCATCCAGAATTGGGTTTTCCATGGTTTCCCCAAATCACTCCAGGCGAATGCCGGGATGTTTCCTAGAAACACCGTGGCCGAATTCCTTCCGGTTCGTTGTCCCCAGTCCCATCCGGTCTCTAATGACATCGACGTCGACGAGGCGTAAAGCCATAAGTAAAAAAAAAACAGTCAATCAAGTGTACGATGCCTCAGCGTACTGACACATACTGTAGGGTCAAGACGACATATCAGTGTATTCGGTTTAATAGAACTAGTAAGTTGCCAGCATGGTTTGTTTTAATGCAAAGCTAGATTTCTTTCAATTTACGGTGCCACTATTACATCTTTATAGTTAGTAGTACAGACTATGTGGAAGCTCGTAATAAAACGCGAAAAAACCCCACAGTGTCCGCCACCCACAATTAGGTGTGACGTGTGCGGACAATTATTCTATCCCATGATTGGCCTGATCAGTGACCAAACTTACTTATAAATAACTGTATGCAAGTGAGAAACATAAACGCGGAAAATATTGGCCAAAGACGACAATGTAAAATGTAAATAGCGTAACTATTTTTGTTTCATCAAAGAGTCCTGTAGAAAAGTATGTTGATAGTAATAAATATTTTGTAAGTAAGAAGATTTGATAAATATGCTAAGATGCGCTTACCTGCAACGAAATGATGGTAACGGGATCTAGACGGTAATCCTGGTCGGCCAAGGACCTAAACACCACGAAGGAAACTGGAGTGAGTATTGTGATGTGGGCTGCCGCTATCACCCTCGCAGGCAACCAGGAGCGCCATCTCCTGTAAACAACAGTAGCTCCACAGATCTTCACGAGTTATACAAATGACTGAATGGACACGATGAACTCATAGTCTTAGATCCAGGTGCGTCCATCTGTCATGTATAATTATTAGTCGCAGAATACGATTCTGCCGTGTTGTCTATCTATATGGCCGCAAGTATTTTTAATTATATTTTCGATAAAACTAACTCAAAAACTTTCGTCCACTTGTTATTTAAATTAATTACAATTAATTTAAAAGAGAGACATGTAAATAACATAAAAAGTTTTGGTTGCCAATGTCAAAGTGGTGGCCGGAAGTAGAGATTGCCAGCTGTTAGAGCACGATGTGGTGTGCTATCTCTCGCTCTTACATATCTTTAACAGGTGGCAAACCCTACTTGTGGCCACTTTTACATCGGCAACCCAAACTTTTTATGTTCTTTACATGTCTCTCTTTTAAATTAATTATAATTTATTTAAAAATAAGTGAATGAATTTTTTTTTTGAAAATTTAACTAAAAATACTTGCGGCCATATTTACATAAGCAACCCGACAGAATCGTATTCCTCTACTAATAATTTATACATAAAAATTGTATTTCAATCAAATAACAGATGGCTGTAGATATCATGCAGCTGGATATTGGACTATCATTCTCTCATTGGATGAAAGATGAAATGTCCCATTTGAAATAATCATTTATTAATATTGAATACCGCCATTCATTCTCCTGTTTTGGCGTGCAGTCACAAAGCAGTCTGTATAACGTGTAGGCCTACAAGGCAAATCCTGCACGAACCAGAATCATTTCTGCATTTTTGTATCGTTGGAATAGTATCCACAGTTTCCATTCAGTATTACAACAAACTGGATCGTACTTTATACGAAGTTAGATTTGATAAGCTCTTAACGTAGAAAAGATATTTAAAAAAAAAAAAAAAAAAAAAAAAAAGTTGAAAGTTTTATCAGAATTTAAAATATTACTGTTTAAACAAAGGATTATTAATTAAGATTGAGCAAAAATAACAATTAATAGATCTCATTAGACCTAACCCAATGGGTGAGCGGTAATGTTTTCGCTTCGCTTTCAGAAGGACGTGGGCTCAAATCCCCTCCGGCCATCCACATTTCGAGGTTTTCCATGGTTTCCCGAAATCACTCCAGGCGAATGCGAGGATAGCGTCTTCAAAACGCCATACAAAATTCACTCCCGTTCCTGCGTCTAATGACTTCGATGTCGACAAGGCGTAAAGCAAGGGGAAAAAATAATGTTGCCTGCATTGTTGATCTGTAAATTCTGTGCGAGATATTGAAGTTGCACATGTCCAGTATCCACAACTACCTTAACTCGAGCGTATAAAAAATCAGCGAGTTAGTCATCAACCAACGTTTTCCAAAAGTGGAAAGTGGCAGAAGTGTGTATCGAAATAAATCTACGGCGAGGCACTTTGTTAGAAATGTCATTCAAAAGTTACGTCGATTTCCTAATAAATCCTCTCACATAGCACAGAATGTTTTAGCACTAATGACAGGCTTAAAATGAAAATGTTGTCAGATCATAATTTAACATAAATACCATTGGTTGTTACTTGCAATTATTCATTTTACGATTATTCTAACCAATACAGCTCTCACTGCTGAATACTGTGTTACATTGCCACAGCACAACTTCTTTAATATTAAAAAAAAAAAACAGATTTTTTTGTAAAACTTATTTTTTAAATGAACTAGCCTTCTGAGAAGTACACAATAAAAGTTTTTGTGAGATCAAAAATGTGATTTCCTTAGAGGCTTCTCCCTTCTTCGCACACAATCAGATATAACCTATTTTTGTAAACGAAGATTTAGCCTAAGTCAGTATTATTTCCCTTTATAAGTACAATTCTTGCTGAAGGAAGTTTCATGTTGTTAGTAAAAACATGGGACTGAAATAAAAAATTTCAGATAATGATCAAAATTCCAGTCTGGTTTTAAGAACAACCCAGTACTTGCAGTTTGTACCTGTGAAATAATATCACAGCATTTAAATAACGCGTAATTATTTACAAACATATGAGATGTCCACTGAGAAAGAAATTGTATTAAAACAAAATCTAACATTAATCTGAAAAACTGCTAAATGAAAGGTAAGATTCACACAAGTTGAGGAGAAACGAGCAAATGGGCTAAAAATAATGGATGTGTTATTATTAAAGCATGGTTATAATTCTGTGAGGATTTAAGCAGCAGAATTATGTTCGTAAAGGCGTGGTGATTGATACAAGAGAGTTTAAGAAGTCAGTGATAAAGAACAGAGGTGAGTGTGGGACTAATTTGAAGAAACCTTTGTATAAAATCAAGGAGATATTTCGGGGAAATGTTAATTTGTGTAATAACAGTGCTGTACAGCTCAAATATATACCTAATAATAGAGGATGAATTAATTCTAAAACAAACAAAAATAAATAAAAAAACGAGTCTGACAAGACGAAAGCATAATAGAGTGAGTTAACAAGAAATCCACCGAGCGTGGTGGTGTAACGGTTAGCGTTCTGGCCTCGCATTCGGGAGGACAGCGGTTCGAATCCCCGTCCGGGCATCCAGATTTGGGTTTTCCATGGTTTCCCAAATCACTCCAGGCAAATGCCGGGATGCTTCCTTAAAAAGGCCATGGCCGAATTCCTTCCCATTCCCTGCCCTCCATCCTTTCCTGTCTCTAAACACCTCGCTGTTGAAAGACGTAAAGCAGTTAAATAAAAAAAAAAAACAAGAAATCCCACATGTAACAGTTAAAATACATAATAAAGATAGCAAAGAGAGAAACCAAGGATGTATCTTTGCAGAATGTTATGGTTAGAAGTAAAAATGAATGATAAAACTAACAATATTTGTAGCTACATTCGGAAACTGAGGGGAACGAAGAACATTCAGTCTGTTGTGGGAAAGGATCAAGAGTAAGTTACCAAGGATATTAAAAAATCTGAAATCTTAAGCACCTGAGCAGATGATGCCGTTATAGAGTTTCATTCAGAGGTAGTAGGGGAAATATCAGGAGTTTTTCTGTATAAGTTGGAAGAGCATATTAGGAAAATAAAAATAATTCCTACGAATACTACAATAGAGCTAGGCAAATTAAAAAGTGTATGAAATTATAATACAGATGAACGGATATGATTTTGTACCACGCCTTAAACTGCGTATATGCAATGTGTGAACCGAAAATGGACAATTCTATTGTTGGTTTACAGTCAGGATTCAAAATATTTTTGGGTGATATATTATAGGATTACAACGGAATTGATTTGAAATAGCGACATAAATACCTGTACAGGAAATATAGCTGGATGAGCCAACGCAGACGGATGATAAATGCTAAATCGATCAGCTAATTACACGAGTGGGTCAAGATTAAAAGGTTCTTTATTATTTTAAGGTAGTAATTTTCATTTTGAAGTCCTTGAACGTAAATATCTCGTCATATTTTATGATAATGAAGTTAACGGGTGGACACAATAGGATGATGATACGGAAAGTTTAAATTTTCTGTATCTGTCAGGCCCTTTACTGAATATGTTGGGACAATACAAGAATTGTATCATGCGTATCAAATATAGGAGTTCAAAGGCTGCAAAGGAGGGCGGCAAGAACTGTTTGCAGAAATTAGTATGGAACACAGTCAACAATTACGAAAAAGGTTCGACGAAATAGGAGTAGTGTTTGGTTGGAAAAGGTTGGACAACAATTATGGTTGACATGGTTCATGCTGTCTGTCCCACCGTCCCCCACGAGAGTAAAAATGTCCCGCTTCTGCAAACAAAACGACAATTTAATATATCTATCTATTAAGATGGCCTTTTAAAGGAAGCATTTCGGCATTTGCCTGGAGTGATTTGGGAAACCATAGAAAACCCAAATCTGGATGCGCGGACGGGGATTCGAACCGCTGTCTTCCCGAATGCAAGGCCAGAACGCTAACCGCTACACCACCACGCGAGGTGGTTCCTTCAAAAGGCCAAGACAAAATTCCTTTCGATTCCTTACCCACAGCTCTTTCCCGCCTTTGATTACCTCGACGTCAACGAGGCGTAAGGCCATTAAATACATATATTAAAGTCCCTGAATGTTGAAGTCACTATTCGGGAAACACATTCTACAGATTTCTTTTCTCTTCACAACCATGTGTCCAATATTTGCTGATCGTTGTTTCGAGATTAATGTTTCATCATGATTTAAGTACGAATGCCTCACAAGTTACGAAATACCATAAATACATAAAAAACGCCGCCAAAAAAAAAAAAAAAAAAATCTTTATACCTTGCTTAGGAGAAAGTAAATCTAAATGGACAATATTTTACATTACTGTCATTGAAATTTTTACATTAATTAGTTATTTTTCGAGTCGATGCCAGCTGTCACATCGAGAAGATTGAATTACTGAACTTCGTTTAGTGTTAGAGGTGAAACGGAGAGTAGGATCAAAAATTCCCAATATTTTACAGCATGTCGTGAGACAGATAGTGTTATTGCGGGAGACAGCTTAGGGAAACAAATTAACAGTATTTTAATCTGCCTTATTGGTCATCCAGGCATATCTCTGGCGCTACAGTGGTAGGCTGCATCTTGCAGTAAACGATTTACAATTAGCATAATATCGGCGTATCATTTGTATGTTTCAGTTTTGTTGAAAAATGTTTCTAGCTTTAATTGTAGGTAAGCAATAACATGATTTTTTATGTATTATTGTTATTCTTTATAGTTTTTATCTTTTTGTTTTTCTTTCTTTCGCTGGCACCGACTCCAAAAATAACTAATTAATGTAAAAATTTCAATGACAGTAATATAAAATATTGTCCATTTAGATTTGCTTTCTCCTAAGCAAGGAATAAAGTTATTTTAAAATCTTTAGTGCTTTTTTTTAATGCGGTTTTTATGTTTTTTTTAAAATAATTATTTTATTTTTAGATTTTTAGTGGTATTATAGTTTTTTTTTTTTATTTTAAATATGCCGCAGCAGTTTCCATTTTGCGAACTTTCTGGTAGCTCAGGGATTAAAGCGCTTGCTTTCAAAAATGAATTCTGTCTTTATATACCACAACAACTTCCAGAATGGGGTGAATTGGGTGTTGTGTTAAAGAATGTCAGTTTACATTTTGGCCCAGGCTGTGTTTCGATCGTATCATAACATCTGTTAAAGCGGCTGGTCGATAAACGAAACATGTAACATCTGAGCATTAATATATACCACATACATAAATCTGTTTCTGGAATATATCTGTTTGCTCTGGCATCACACAGAAAATATAGATTTTTAATTGGTTTTCACAACGTGAATGCTTGGGATCAAAGTTGAAATCTGAAGTACATGTTGCGACAATAGGACACATTTATTTTAAAAATATTATGCCATTACTTAAAAATAGCTTAACTGATTCTGACGGGATTTAAAACTGTGGATTTTTGTAAAGAACATTGTAAATTAAAAGGGGTGAGGGTAAAGGGGAAGAGGGATTGGGCTTTTGTATACGAAATGTAGACTGCCTTTTCTCATTAATTTAAAGTATACATTTGTACATTTCTATTGATATCAGATAAAACTGTTGGTATGTATAAAAAACAATTAAGTGGTGTGGAGACGAAGAGTAGTTTGGTTTTTGTAAAGCTAGTGTGGGCAGTATTTTTCTCTTTGTTTTAAAGTATACATGTGCAAATTTCCATCGAAACCAGATAAAAACTGTAGCTTTGTGTAAAGAACATTTGCAAAAATTAAATGGGGTAAGGGAGTGAGTGGTAGTGTTTTGTAAACAGAATGTAGACACTATGTTTCTCTTTGTTTTTAAATATACATGTGCAGTGCTCCATGGAAATCTGATAAAACTGTTGATATCTATAAAGAACATTGGAAATTAGGAGGGGTGGGGGTAGAAGGGAAGAGGGGTTGGGCTTCTGCAACCTAATTTAAACACAATTGTTCTGTATGTTTTAAAGTATGCGTGTGCATATTTCCTTCAAAATCAGAAAGAAACGGTAGCTTTGTATAATGTACATTGACAGTACAGGGGGATAGGGTTTGCGTTTTTGTGAAAGTTATGTGGACCGTATTTTTCTTTTTCTATTTGTTTTAAAGTATACGCATGCGAAGATCCACAGAATCGGGTTAAAATGTGGCTTTTGTACAAATATTAAGGGAAGAGGAGCTAGGGTAGCTTTTTTTTATTTTTTGGTCAGAAATCTGATCCATAAAAAATTACATATAAATGTGCCAACTTTCATAAAGATCGGTCAAATGGTGTCTACTGTAGCTTTCTAAAGAGAAATTGACAAAAATCAAGTGGGTGGAAACGGGGAGAGGGGTTCAGGTTTTGCAAACCAAGAGTTGGCATTATTTTTCTCTTTTGTTTTAAAGTAAAAATTTTCTAAGTTCTGTCTAAACCGGATAAAAACTGCAGTAGTTTATAAAAATTGAGCGGTTTAATGGGGAGATGGGGGTCTGATACCTTCTTCGCGAAAAAATACATATAAGCAACAACATTCATGGTAATCGGTCAAACGATAGCGACTGTTGCTTTTTATAAAGAACATTGACAAAAGTTAATGGGGTTGAAGGAGGGAAAGGGGTTGATCTTTGGCAAACCTAATTTTAGAGGTTTGGAATCTCTATGATCAGGTTTCAAGTACAGACACAAGTTTCCTACAATTTTTGTTGCATTGTACAGATGATAAGATTCATTTCTTTTTCTTCTAATCAGTTGCTTTAAAGATTAATAGATTCACTGGAAGAACATTTGAAAGGTTCCTTTCTGAAAAACATTACGCGTCGCCGATACAGGAATTGAAAAGTAGGCCTAAACTCGCATTTTCTCTGCCACCCCTTTCAATGTGATCGTAAAGGCAGAAATAGAGCGATGTCTATATAATATGAACTATACTTTACCAGGATATCTTACTTCGCTTCAGGTCATCTAATCTAATATATAATATAGATCCAATGAGTACGCGCATAACGCTGAACTCCATTTGTCATCCTCAGACTATATCAAAACGCATTCAAAAAATGATGTTATAATAACATGTAATAAGCAAAACGAATCATTTTATAAATAAATAAAAATGAATTACTGGGGGCTTTCCCGGGTTATTAACCCTACAAAATGTTCTATTGCCTCCCAGTATCCCCACATTATCTCCCATCCCACTGCCCAACACACCCAATCAGGCATCAACAGGCTCCCGGCGCACTTGACAATGACATCACTGGCAACCGTTGCCTGTGCCATTCTATATAACCACAGGGAGCTCACCAGAAGATGAAGCGATTTCGAAACATCGCATCAAATAGACACACTCACCATCTTGGAGGCCCGGGCAAATTTTATACAAAAAAAAAAAAAAAAAAAAAAAAAAAAAAAAAAAAAACTCCATGAGTTTGTAGAAAGGGAAAAATTAATATTGACCATGATCGTTTACACATATTAAAACAGAACATTCTTCTTCTTCTCGTCCCTATCAGTTCCAGATGTCGGCAACCATCTTGGCTGTCTCGTCTTCCTCGTTGATACTCTGATTATTTCCGTAGTTGTTTTGGACGTCCATATTCTTAGATTTTTTAACCAAGAAGTTCTTCTTCTACCAGCACTTCTCTTTCCTGGTATTTTCCCCTGGAGAACAGATTGCAGGAGTTCATAACGGCTATTATTCCTCATGACGTGGCCTAGGTACTGAAGCTTTCGTGTTTTTATGGTGGTCAGTATTTCCATGTCTTTTTTTTATTTTGCGGAGCACTTCAGCATTTGTGGTGTGGTCTGTCCATGGTATTCTCAACATTCTTCGATATAGCCACACTTCTAAAGCTTCTAGCCTTTTACTGATATTTTCTGTTAATGTCCACGTTTCAACGCCATACAGCAGGACAGAGAACAAACACATAGCAGCGCAGGAGTCTCATCTTCGTGGTAATTGATAAATTATGACTTTTAAAAAGGTTAGTAATTTTATTGAAAATAGTCCTGGCTTTGCCAAAACGTGACTTTATTTCATCAGATGGATCCCATTGGCTGTTTACTGTGGTGCTAAGATACGTATACCTTGATAACAGAACGTTAGTGGTTTACAAATAAGGTTTGCGTTTAAATATCACTTCGTCAACTACTCGAAGTAATTGTCCTGAAGAAAAACTTTGCAATCAGTTTAATATCTGAAACGACTTTAGAAGAAGTGGAACTATTCGTAATGTTTCCTTAACGTCCATAAGCATGGTTCAGATTGATATTATCTCTAAGATTAAGTTCTCCGCTTTGCTAAAATCGTTAACTAAGAAAGGAATTTTTTGAGTAAATACGTAAATGGCCAAATTGAGAACGATCAAGGTCACGGGCATGCGATAGTTCAGACTGAAGCTGCTAGGCTCCGCTGGCGTCGATAAGAAGTGATCGCAATACCGCTAGATAGCAACACCACATATCACAGAGATATTTATAAACTGTGTGTGGTTTCTAGACTAAGGATATTTTCAGATAAATTTGTTTCTGGCAGAAAAAGATTTCATCATTTCTTATTGTATGTGTTTTGCTAAGTAACTAATTAGTTGTCAAAGACACAATTGTTGCATATGAGAAGGTTCTACTTTAATCCTACTGCAAGCCACCAATCACGCTATTCATCACATATCATTCCTAAAATTTATTTACCTTGCAGGAGAGGGGTCTCGAGTGCAAGCGAGTAATCCTGTCCACTGCGCTGCCAATATCAAGACGCCACAACCACGGGAGCACATTCCAAAAGTTACGCAAGTCATCGCGACTGCAACGTCCCGGATTCCTTCCCCTCCAATTCTACTGAACACCTGCAAAGAACAATCAAAAATTGCCGCGCGCTCTACTTCCCTCCTCCAACTCTCCCCTCTCCAGAAGACACAGACCTGTTTACTGCTGCACGATTGGGGCCGATTCCTTAATTGGCTTTCTTTCACCTGGGACGCGGCACGTCATTAAGATAACTAGCAGCGTATGACCGATGTTTACTACGGAATTGTTTTGCTGTTTCCGCACGCTCGCGCGGTCGATTCGGAAGGAAAAACAAACAGTCACAGCATTTCCAGGCTGAATTCATTGCAGTTTGTCTCGACGCTGCAGATTTTCGGAAAAACTATCAGTTCCATGCCTATACACGATAATGATATCGCCTTCTAGCTACACCTAAAATCGATTTCATTAATCTTTTAATGGAAAAGTAAAAGTCTGTAACAAAAATAAAAATAATAAGGCTACAATTAAAGCTTAGTTAATCTTTACCCTTCGGTGTGATTCAGTGCACTGATGTACCGCACATTGGATCGGGGACGTACAACAGTTCAAGGCAAGATCCCAGGTCCCCGCGTATCCCAATTGCAGTTTTTAAACGGTATTCCGCAGCCACTTAGGTGAACGCCGGGGTGATTCCGAACATCGGCTTCATAAACTACACATTTCACAAACGAAAAATACACTTAAGACACACAGGACATAGCTACACATTTTGGAGACAGATGGCAATACTTCACTTCCTCCATTAGGGAGCGTGCACGAACTACGTGGCTCGGTCCGGGGGGGGGGGGGGAGCGGTTGGCTGGAAAGCTACGCTGGGCTACGTGGGGGGACGGGGGTTCCGCGCCAGGCCACGTAGCTTTCCTTTCATAACATTTTTCATAGTTAAAATGAGGAACAGAACTCACAACAGCGTGTGAATATTTATTTCCCTCAGTTAATTATCTCCGTATGTAATTTACAATAGTCTGACAGGAGAAAACAGTACAAAATGCCTTCTGGAATCAAAAGGGAAAAATGCTACGTGCTACGTGGTGGGGAGGAAGGGCTGGTGGAGGCAAACGCCACGTAGGGGTACGTGGGGGGGAGGCGGGAGGTTCACAGAAGGCCAAAATAGAGCTACGTGGTTTATGCATGCTCCCTTAGTGCGTGGTACGATATTTTTCCCCCTTTTTTTAACTGTCATTAGTCTTTCGACAGAATTGATGTAGTCCTCCATCCTTTCTTATCTTTCGCTAACCTCTTCATCTCAACGTACCCCTTATACCCTACCTTCTCTATTATCTGCTTAATATATTTTAATTTCTTTCTTCCTCTACATTTCGTACTTTCGACTGTTCCCGCCACTAACAAACAAATCAATCCTGTCTGTCTCAAAATATGACCTACCAGCCTGTCTCTTCTTTCTGTAAGCCTCATCCACAAATTTCTTTTCTCACCCATCATTTCCAAAACTAGTTCATTTCGTACTTTATCTCTCCACCTTTTTTTCAGCATCCTTCTATAGCACCACATTTCAAATGCTTCAATTTTACTTCTTTCTGGTATTCCAAAAGTCTGTGCTTCGCTACCATAAAGTGCTGTGCTCCACACATAGAGCTTTAAAAAATTCTTTCTATGTCCTAGATCAATATTTGAAATCAAAAAAATCCTTTTTTTCATGAAGGGTCTTTTTGCTATTGCTATTCTGCTTTTAACAGCATTCCTGCTTCGGACATCAGGTGTAATTCCCAAGTAGCAGAATTCACTTCTCGTACTTCTTCTATAGCATCCGATCACATTTTTATATTTAATCTACTATTATTGGTATCGTTTTTGCTACATTTCATCACTTTTGTCTTGCTTTGATTTACATTTAGTCTAAACTCTTCCTTCAGTATTTTGTTCATGCCATTCATTAACTTCTCAATATCCTCAGCCTGTTCTGCTATCAAGACAATGTCTTCAGCAAATCACAGGCCTACTGATTTTTTCTCCTTGAAGACTTATGCCATTTGCAAATTTCTCTTTCATTTCCTTTATTGCTTGCTCTACATACAAGTTGAATATTAATGGAGATATACTACAACCTTGTCTCACGCCCTTTTTAACTGACGCATGTCTTTCATGATTCTCTACATTTATTATAGCTACTTGACTTTATATAGTACGATCTGATAGTAGACATAAAATGCTTGACGTCAGCAAGGGCATGCGGCAGTAACATCAGTGCTCCCAAATTTGACTATGCTTATGGTGAGTGAAAAAGAGGAAAGAAGAATTGGTTCTGTTTAATTTTCATACAGGAATTAGTTGAACAATACGACATTAATGAATATTACAGTTATATCTAAATATTCATTGGCAACTGCCATTAAACAACTCTAACTTCCTAAATGAAATATTTATTATGTCCCACAACACGTTTATAATAATGTTACATTAAATTTATATCGTCAAATTTAAATAATCCATGAACTTTATGAGAACTACGACACGTCTTACACAAAATATATAAAATAAAAATATATATATATACATCAGTTTTACACTTAACTAACTAACATGAGAAGGTTATATTTGCCCCGGCTATCATATTAAATAAACTTATTCATGCACTGTGTTTTGGTTTAACATAAGCATTGAGAACAATATTATCATACGAGCGCTGATATGTCAGAACGATGAAACTGATAAGAAATGGACAACTTGCGTGGAAGTTATCTGATGGCCATACTGCCAGTAATGTGCAATAAACTGCTTGATCATCCCGAACAGGTAATATCAGCCCTCAATGTTATCGCATTCATTCAGAGGTGAGAAAATGGTTAAGCGGCCCTAGTTCCACGTAGGTTTGCACATGGATCACAGTTCGCTACCAAAAGCTTACACCTCGCCACAGCTGTGATATTAAACTTCGAAATATTCAATGTTCTTTGATATACACAATTATAGTCACGACTTGCATATCAAATTATACTTATAACAGAATAATCTGTCTGTTCACCATCCAGATCTAGAGCAGAACTACTGTAATATGACTCGTTTCACCATACTACATTAGATGTTATCCAGATTAATTTATTTGACGATCAAATTAGTTTTGTACTTTAGATCTTGGGCGATTCAAATTGTTAATTAATACGCAAGGCTGCTCAGGTATGAGGAGACAATATTATGTATTAAGTATGCTGCTATAACTGTGAGACGAAAAACAGAAAAATCCTGCGTGCAGCATCGGTAGGCATCGTCCCAGAGTCCCGTTACGGCAGCTGGATGCACCTTCGCCAGGGCAGACAAAGGGGGATGGGGTGACCTTCCGACCTCTCCCCCGATCCCGTTAAGGGGGGTAGGACGTCAAACGCGCCGACTTAGAGCAGGAGAAGCACCACAGGACATTTTAATCTCCATTGTCTATACTTTTACAAATAAATTCATAAAAAATTGTAAGCATGGCCAGGAAGTATTCAGGATTCACACTAATAGCAGTGGACATTCAAAAACATAACAAAACCATTTATATATTTTTTTTTTTACATGTGAAATTCCACCATTTTTCACTTACTATTGGTTGCATTAATTGCTATAGGTACACTTTTCTTCATAAGTAAGAGAGATTTTTCAATGAATTTTGCACAGCATACAAACCATGCCTACAGTTGTATGAAACTCTAGAATTTATTTAATTTATGAAAAAATGAATGAGCTATTACATCTTAAACTTCATCTTTAGAAAAAGCGCAAATTTTATGGTTAATTATCTCAATTTTTACCACAATTTTTAATGGAATTGGAAAATTCTAGAGTTTTGCATTAAGGAGATTGTGTTTAATAAGCATACCAAGTTTGAAAGTAATATGATGTTTATTTTGGATGCTACATGTACCTAAGTACAGGAATGTTTGTTTTGCGGAAAATGGCCGTTAAAGTTTCTGTTTGTATGACAGAAGAATGCTGTGGAAAGGAGCGTGGCGCTGCACCTTCATACACTTAAGATCAAATTACGTACCTTATAATCCCTCAAATATACACTCCTGGAAATTGAAATAAGAACACCGTGAATTCATTGTCCCAGGAATGGGAAACTTTATATACACATTCCTGGGGTCAGATACAACACATGATCACACAGACAGAACCATAGGCACATAGACACAGGCAACAGAGCATGCACAATGTCGGCACTAGTACCGTGTATATCCTCCTTTCGCAGCAATGCAGGCTGCAATTCTCCCATGGAGACGATCGTAGAGGTGCTGGATGTAGTCCTGTGGAACGGCATGCCAAGCCATTTCCACCTGGACCAGCGTTCGTGCTGGTCGTGCAGACCGCGTGAGACGACGTTTCATCCAGTCCCAAACATTCTCAATGGGGGACAGATCCGGAGATCTCGCTGGCCAGGGTAGTTGACTTACACCTTCTAGAGCACGTTGGGTGGCACGGGATACATGTGGACGTGCATTGTCCTGTTGGAACAGCATGTTCCCTTGCCGGTCTAGGAATGGTAGAACGATGGGTTCGATGACGGTTTGAATGTACCGTGCACTGTTCAGTGTCCCCTCGACGAACACCAGAGGTGTACGGCCAGTGTAGGAGATCGCTCCCCACACCATGATGCCGGGTGTTGGCCCTGTGTGCCTCGGTCGTATGCAGTCCTGATTGTGGCGCTCACCTGCACGGCGCCAAACACGCATACGACCATCATTGGCACCAAGGCAGAAGCGACTCTCATCACTGAAGACGACACGTCTCCATTCGTCCCTCCATACACGCCTGTCGCGACACCGCTGGAGGCGGGCTGCATGATGTTGGGGCGTGAGTGGAAGACGACCTAACGGTGCGCGGGACCGTAGCCCAGCTTCATGGAGACGGTTGCGAATGGTTCTCTCTGATACCCCAGGAGCAACAGTGTCCCTAATTTGCCGGGAAGTGGCGTTGCGGTCCCCTACGGCACTGCGTAGGATGCGACGGTCTTGGCGTGCGTCCGTGCGTCGCTGCTGTCCGGACCCAGGTCGACGGGCACGTGCACCTTCCGCCGACCACTGGCGACAACATCTATGTACTGTGGAGACCTCACGCCCCACATGTTGAGCAATTCGGCGGTACGTCCACCCGGCCTCCCACATGCCCACTATACGCCCTCGCTCAAAGTCCGTCAACTGCACATACGGTTCACGTACACGCTGTCGCGGCATGCTACCAGTGTTAAAGACTGAGATGGAGCTCCGTATGCCACGACAAACTGGCTGACACTGACTGCGGCGGTGCCTAATCGCTGCGCAGCTAGCGCCCTTCGACGGTCAACACTGCTGTTCCTGGTGTGTCCGCTGTGCCGTGCGTTTGATCATTGCTTGTACAGCCCTCTCGTAGTGTCCGAAGCAAGTATGGAGGGTCTTACACACCGGCGTCAATGTGTTCTTATTTCAATTTCCAGGAGTGTAAATGTTTTATACATCAAATTATTCAGGAAGATGTGTGCTACAAAATAGGCATATTTTTGAAAAATCGATTTAAAAAAAAAATTCGTCCTGTCACTGTACTGCGCTAAGCGGCAGGTTCGTGATGGAAAATAACCACCGGCTGAATATGGAGACAGAAGCGCGAACCGGGGTCGCAAATGAAATAAGTGATTTCAGCGACCACGCCTTCTACCAATCATAGTATAAGCAAGAGGCACGTGATTTAAAAATGTGGGTTTTCTCTGTCCGTGGGTATCGTCTTTGACAACGGCGGCGGGGCAAGAAGTTACCTGCTGGCAGGAGCACCTATAAGACGGGACTTGATCGCAGAACGTTACTCGGAGATGACCTGGCTCGTCTACGCTTGAGGTGCTGATGGAAGATGGACCAGCATCTCTGACTGGATGCGGCACACTCGTCGCTGACCATCATCTACGGTAAAGTGTTATCCAAACCGGGCCTGCACTAGTTCCATGAGATTGTTTAATTAACCCGTAAGTGCTCTGGAGACAAATGATCTCTGCTCTTTGCACCTTGCTTAAGACTGAGATGGGCGAAAATTTCCCACAGACTATTCTTGTTGCGGAAGACACCTTGCACTTCAAATTTTGTTTAACAATTTCGGATGGTAATTGTTCCCATTCCGATAGCGCCAGATCTATGTCATTTTGATTGTTTAAGAACACGTTTTATAGTGCGTGTTTGACAAATCATATGTACAATTTCAAGATTTTCCCTTGAGTAATGTTAAAGGCAACAATTATATGTTTAAAATTTTATTAAAAAACGGGTTATTGTAAACGTGGGCCTTGCTTGAGTGACACTATTTTTTCCCCCCAAGAGAAATCCCGTACCCCTTAGCTGGGATTGGTACGCTAGCCTTACGGGATCAGTGTTCTCAGATCTTTATCCTGGGACTTAGGCGACGTTTTGTGAGGGTGGTAGCGCAAAAATAACCGTTTTTACCACAGCACACTCTCGGACGGATTTAAGGAAGGAATACCGGAATATTCCTGTATATTACTTTTCAATTTTAAACACTGACACCATTTCTGCTGATTCTTATGTTAAATGACCCCTTTTACTCCCGTCTCCCGCAGTTTTCGAAGGAGTCCCCCCGCTCCCATATATTTTTATCAATTTTCGATAATTTGGAGGAATAAAAAGTATTCTTTTAGCATTTACATTTCTTCTGAGGGGCTAGAGAGGTGAAAAATTGCTTTAAAAAAATAACATTTGTAGTAAGCACGTTGATTTGGAGGTTTAACGTCTGGTTTTTAAGACGTTATTAAAATTAGAGTAAATTAATGAGATGCATTAATATATAAATTAATTTGCAAAATTAATCCCGGATAGGCGCCAAGAATGGAAGTGTTCTCTATCCGAGAGAAGCGACATTCCAATTCTGAAATACTTTTAATCAAAGCAATTGTAATTTTAAAATACTATTAAAAAAAACACAAATCTTCTTCTATTCAAATCATATACTGATACATTGGAAAGGAAGTTATTGAAAGCAGGGTTTACAACACCTATTATTTTCTTTGAATATAAAATTGATTGGTTTATTGAACAGAACTGAATATTAAAAGTTACTTTTGAACAATTTAGAGCATGATTCTTATCTCAGAGCGTTGCCTAGGGTTGAATGACGCAAGAGTGTCTATACATCGGCGGCGTTCCTTACCGTAGCAGATGAGTTGCGGAGAAATCAGCCGGACCCTGTTGATCAGCTGGGCGCAAGGTCATTGGTAACGCCCACTTGGCGAGTTGGCTCCCCGCAGGTAGTCACCTCTCCGGCAATCTCCCGTGGTGCGCCGGTGCGGATTGTTTGCTGGCCAGAAACAGAATGTCTTCTCCCCCGCTTGTTCGTCCCGTTGAAAACTTGCAGGCTCCGGAGTTTTTGCAGACGCGGGAAATTTCAGCGAGTGGCAGCGTTTGGCGGGTCGTCCACGATCTCCATTGGCGCTCCTCATGCAACATAAAAAATTTATGGTTTCTAAAAGTTAGTAACACACTGTTTGATTCGCTGGTTCCCAACAGAGGTGTTTTGCAACCTGACTTTTTCTCCGAAGCATCGTTTCTCTAGTTTCAACTTTCTACTGTACCAGGAAATCCTCATTTCGGCACAGTCCCTATACTGTCCTTTGAATTTCATTGAATGCATAAAGCTTTTAACTTTACGGCCTGCCATAAACCGTTCTGTCTTTCAGCGCAGGTATGAGTCACCTGACTCTCGCCGATGCCAAAGAAACGTGGAATTCACACGCATAAATTTCCCGTCACCAAGGGACATTACAGAGGGGAGGGGACTTCACCCTTAAATTGTAATTTTAAAAAATATCCTTAAAAATGATCTATTGTTTCCGGTTTGTTTCAAATGTTTCTCTTATTTTCTACATATTCCAAGATTCAACATTTCTTTAACACCTGAATAGAAAACAAAAGAGCTTAGCTTGTATTCCAAAATGTGAGTGGGAAGTTTTTGAGTAACAACAAAAGTGATGAAATGAATTCTTAACAGGATATCAGCCGGATAGCGTCGTAAAATGACAACGTTTCGACAAACTGCTCGTTCGTCTAAATCAGGTCTATTACTTCAGATATTATAACCTGAAATCACAAATTAGATTGTCTAGTATAGTTTGTAATCTGGTAATAATATCTGAATTAATAGACCTGATGAAGACACGAGCAGTTTGTCGAAACGTTGTCATTTTACGACGTTATCCGGCTTATATCCTGTGAAGAATTCATTTCATCAATACGCCGGGAAAGTCTCCATTCACATATTAACAAAAGTGATGATTATGTCGGGCAAGTCGAGGACTTGCTGTCAGCGTACAAGGACATGTGGTGCAACATGTCTCTTAAAACACGTTTCCTTCACCCAAACCTGGACTTCTTCCTTGAAAATTTATGGGATGTACACGGGGAACGGTCGAATCAGACATCACTAAGTTCGAGAGAAGATTTTCAAGGAATTAGAATGCGAACATATTGGCAGAGTGCTGGTGGTTTTTGGTACGAAGTACCTCAGGGTACAAAAGAAAATCAATTATCAAATAAAGATACTTATATCATAAATATTTATTTTCTATTTTCTTCCGTGTTTCATTAAATGTTTATTACAGCATAATTTATCTTAAATGACGGGTTCAACGTGAACTGTTATAATATGGACTGAAAAATATTGAGCCTGAGACCTGCGTCGATCCTCAAATGATTCGTAGTGTAGGCCCTTTATTCTAAACTAAACGGACTGACGTGGAATACTTTCGCGGGACGGGAGTTCTTTACTAGACTAATTTAAATAATATAATAACTTGTGATCTTATCGACTGCGCAACACGGCCATATCGTAACTGCCCAGCCTAACCTGGTAACCCTACGAGCAAAACAATACCCACAATTTATTGTGGAATTCGAACCACGGAGGATCCTAGCAGTTGCACATCTACAAAGTAATGTCATCGATGATCTGGAGTAATGACCCTAACTGAATCGCTTGTTGGGCAGTTTTCATCTCTGTTATCTTGGTTGTCCGGGTTGAACCGCGGTTGAACAGAGGACTGAAGAAGGCCACAAAATGATGGCCGAAACGTAATGTTTCGATAAATTGACGTGGTTCAACCCGGACAACCAAAATAACATTGACAAGGACCGCGGAAGTCTGCGCACCCAGTTTTCACCTCTTATCAGGGCCAAACCATCTGTTGTCGTTCTTTTAACGACCTACAATCAGCTCTTGACAACTTCACTGCCATAAGTCGACAGTTTCAATTCAGACAACTTTCTTTTTGTATTTTGTAAAAAAGCTAAGGTATACACATATAATTTTTCACGAAATTAATAAAATAACACAAAATTTCTTGATTCAAGTTAACCACTAGGTAACGTTACCTTTATTTTGAAAGCAACTCATGATATGTAACATTTTTAAAGGAGGCCCTATACTATCAAGCGGCTTGATCAAATGCTTGAGGCTCTGTTTGATGGGGGCTTCAAGCGTACTTCAATCAACCCTTAAATCTTTTGATCAAAACTCTCATCAGTAGAACCTGAGAAGTGGAGGAGTGTGGAGCGTCGTCGTCGTCGGCCATACTCGTTTCCGAGTTTATGTTACTCTCTTGCGTGTTTATTTGTGTGTGCGTTGGTGGCTGGTCAGGCCAATTCTTGCATAGAACAGTCGTTCGCACACACTGCACCCGAATGTGGGTGGCTGGCGCGGTAGGGTTTGTCGGACTTTCCGCCTTAAACGGGATTCAGCTGCCAGACTTCGCTGCTCCTCTTCGAAACGTGCCACTGCTGCGGAGGTAGTTTTGCACCATAGAACGCGGTCTTTTGTGAGGTTGTCCCAGGTGGTAAGGTCTATATTAGTTTTCTTCAGGGTCTTCTTGAACTGATCTTTGTAGCGTTTCTTAGGGGCACCGTGAGGTCTGCTGCCAGTGCTGATCTCACCGTATAAAAGTTGGCGAGGGAGTCTACTGTTGCTCATACGCTGAACGTGTCCAACCCATCTAAGTTGGTGGCTGATCATGAGGGCTTCAATGCTATACATTTGAGCTCTTTCCAAGACTCTAATGTTGGACACATAGTCGTCCCATTTAATGTTCATTATAGAGCGAAGTTTTAGCTGCTGAAATCGCTCCATTTTCTTAATATCTCGCCGATAGAGTGTCCATGTCTCACACCCATACAGCAACGTGGAGAAAACTACAGCTTGGTAGACCATCAGCTTGGTGCTTAAATTAAGATCTTTGTTTAGAAACACTTGCCGAGTAAGTCGTCCAAAGGCTGTGTGTGCTGCATGAATTCTGTTTTCTACATCCTTCTCTGCTGTGCACTGTGTAGAGAGAATGCTTCCAAGGTAGGAGAAGCTATCTACTTGCTCAAGGGCTGTGCCGGAGATGGTAACATCAAAGTCTGGGAGTGTTGCTCCAGGGGCAGGTTGCGCTAGCACTTTAGTTTTTCGGGTGTTGATGGTCAGGCCGAAACGGTCATATGCGTCCTTGAAGTAGTTTACGGACTGTTGTATCTGCTGAGGAGTATGTGCTGGAGAGGTGTTGTCATCTGCATACTGCAGTTCTGTTACCTGGGTGTGGAGCGTATAATGGTGTCATATTTAAATTTGGGCTTCCTGGCCTTAACATTGGTTGCTGTGAAGCGGAGAAACCACAAAAAGAATAAAAGACGATGGTCTAAGGACTGGTATAAAATGAGGAACCGCTTTACTCATCAACATATCCTTAACTTTCTGAGTGGTTCGGAACCAGAGGATTATAGGAACTTTCTACGCATCGACCAAGAAAGTTTCGATAATCTAATCGATTTAGTCCGCCAAGACATCGAGAAGAAGGACACGAAAATGCGTGAGGCGATTCCTGCAAGTCAGAGATTGTCTGTCACGTTGAGGTACCTGGCATCTGGCATGGATTTAGAAGACCTGAAATTCACGTGTGCCATTGCTCCGCAGACTCTGGAACTCATCATAATGGAAACTTGCTCTGCAATTATCGAGGCATTGAAGGAAAACATCCAGGTAAGAAATTATTGCCCAAGTAAATCTCTTTATATTTTAAGAAAGGAAAGAATTTACAAATAATTACACTTTATAAATAATACAGATATCGCACAGGTAATGTACATTATTACTGAACTGAAAAGATTAGGGGCACAAGGTATATGAGGAGAAGAACGTAGCAGCATTATCTTCATCAGACGTTTCGTGTTGTTGCTCTGGGTATGGAGGACTTTCACTTGGACGCGAAGTGTACAACGGCTGCGCTGGGTTGGGGTACCTTTGCCAACTATTCATTGAAGAAGATGACGATGAAGGTGGCGAGGTTGACCAACGAGGAGGGTGGGTTTGAAAACGCACTCCTTCCCTTGTCAAGGTGCCCATTTCTGCTTCAAAAAGCGTGTCATTTATTATTTTTTCGGCAAAGCGTCTTTGGTCTGGAGTTAACTTTTTCAATTTCATAGCCCACCCCTTTGCCAGAATATCTTCTTCAGTCTCAGGTCGCTTGAAATATTCAGTCGCTAGTCCCACTAATTGATCAGTGCTATCTGGCCCACCTTTCCTTTTTTTTACCCGTCTTTGCAGGGATGGCTGGTTTGGGAGTTGGGGGTGTAACTACGTCAGAAGGAGACCCTACACTTTTGGAATTGAGTTATAATTGCGTGTCTTCATCAGGAGTCGGTTGCTGTAACAAAAAATAAAATACAGTGAACGAAAGCTTACCAACTTTAAGCACGCACAACAGCAATTTAATAAGTAAATTCCTATTTACAACAAGTGTTAATTCTTCATGTAAGTGTTATAATGCAAGTTTTATTTTTTGTTTCTCATCTAGGTTCCAAAATCGCAGGATGGATGGAAACGGGTTGCCCAGTAATTCGAAGAACAGTGGAATTTCCCCAACTGCGTGGGGAGCGTTGATGGCAAACACGTATCAGTCCAAAAACCTCACCATTCTGGGTCCTATTATTACAATTACAAAGGTTCTTTCAGCATTGTGCTTATGGCTATTGTTGATGCAAATTATAAATTTCTGATGGTTGATGTGGGAGCAAATGGCCGAGTGTCAGATGGTGGTGTGTTGAAGAACACATTATTTTAGCGCAAGTTGTCTCAGAACCAGCTTGACATGCCTGATCCTCGTGAGTTACCAGACACTCCTAATGAAAAATTTCCGTACGTCTTCATTGGAGATGAAGTATTCCAACTTCTCCCTGAATTCATGAAGCCCTACAACAGAGCTGAATGGACGAACGAGAAAAGGATTTTCAACTATATACTCTCCCGAGCCAGAAGAGTTGTTGAAAATGCATTTGGTATATTAACGAAGAGATTCAAAATATTTCAAAATGCCATTAAATTTGAACCACCGAAAGCTTTGAAAATTGTAATGGCATGTTGCCATTTACACAACTACATGTGCTCAAAGAACAGAGCCAAGTATTTGCAACCTCAGGATATTGACAGAGACGATATTGTGACTGGTGCTGTGTAACCTGGGTCATGGAGGCAAGACATTCAAGAGATGGCACAACTTCAAAGAACCAAAGACAATTCTACAGTAGAGGCAAAAAGAATAAGGGATGACTTCTGCGAATTTTTCAACACGTCTGTGTCAGCTCCATGGCAAAACAATTGCCTTGTGTAATGTAGATGAATAAGTAACACTACTCGTAATATACAATAATTATAAATACTGTAAAAAATAAAATAAAATGAAATAAAATTCTTACCTCAGAAGTTTCGGTTTGTGCGATTTCCAACTGGTCTTTTATGAAGTACATGTTATTGTAACACCACAGCGAAGGTTCAGGGATGTCGTCTGTAGACGTCCCTGACACTTTTTTACCCTCGATGGCCTTGAACTCCCTGTTGAAGTTTGTTCTGAGAACATTAATTCTTTATTTCAATTGTTTCACACTGAAATCCGGTTTTATCTTTTTCAATGCCCCCACGATTTTTTCTAGCGCCGAACTTTTTTTTATTTCTATTGAAATAATCTTTACTCTTCACTTTCCACAATTCCGGACAATCACGATATAAATCAATCAATAAACTGATGAACTCCCGCTCCGAGTTATCGGGAACCGCACTTTCCGTTGTGGACGCCATGCCTTCCACCGTTTGACTGACGCAATGCTTGGTAAAAATTGCCCTAGACTATCAAACGGCTTGACCATCCGCTAGTCATTCAAACTTTTTATCAATCACCATCAATGCTTGCTTCAAGCATCAAACGGGTTTCTAAACTATCAATCACGCTTGATACAATCAATTTGCTCAAGCATTTGATCAAGCCGCTTGATAGTCTAGGGCCTACTTTACTTTGTACTCGCTTTTCGTAACAGTTAAATTTAGAAAAAGGAATGTCAAAGAACGATTTATATAGAGATGAAAGAAAAGCAAAAAATAATTGTTCTTTTTATTTTTGTTGAACTCTTCTCGATGCTCCCTTTCAAATATGATACGAAAAACTTTCGTGGACTGCCGACTTCTCTCTCTTGTTTAGCAAATACAATTATTATTATTAGATGCAAGCTTGATTACTATTTATCCTCCTGTAATTTTTACACTTTAACATCGTACTTGGAAATGAATCAGAGATTTCTTCATGTATGTAAAATATGTTGTGGTCTGTGCATGGTTCAAATTTCACGTTAAACTGCAGTTTTTGCTAGAAAGAAACTGGCCCTGACACTTTGGTTTGTTATGCTCCCTTCAGGAACAACCAGTGAACCCTCCCGTTGGATTATGTTTTTATATATATTATTTTCTGCTGCCAAAAACCGTTTAGTCTACTAAATGTTAATAAGGAGGACCATTTTCTCGCCAAGTCTACCACATTATTTTCTACGAGAAACCACGGTGGTTAAATGAGGATCACGACTAGTTATTAAAACAATCTGCAGTACTAACAAAATTGCACCGTTCAGAATATTAGAACAGAATTTTGGATCAATCTATGGGTATTTTGGAAGAGTTTTATATTTTGTATGTATAATTTTTTGTCGCTGAATGAAGGGAAAGGTTTTGCAAACTATGGTTAAGTTTTGCGTTTCTGACAGAACTTATGATCTCTTGTGGTATATCCTACAGTTTTCGGATGTGCGGCATAGAGTTATTTACGTGTGCCAACAGCATTAATGATACTAGATTTTCTCGAGATTATGTTACATACTACATTCCTGAAAGCAACAGCAAACCAGTCTGTTTCTTTGGAGAGAAATCCTATAACAATGTTGTATTCGTATCCTTGGAAATGAGCTGCGCCTTTGTCAGAAGTGTATGTATTGAGCGCCATAGACAAATTCATCTTGTTTCGAAATGCTTCGAATATTTTCCGTCGAAAAGTTATCACTCGTGTTCTCCAATCAACTGTAAGTATTTAGAGGCAACATGATGGTCTTTTCCGTTACATACCTCTGAAGTCATGATTCCAATGTAGTTTCGTGTATTGTCAAACTTCTTCAGTAAAAATGGACTCTACGCACAAACCTAATGTTGTAATTGACTAATCAGTATATAATAGTCATTGGTATAACTATCATATCATCCTGTAGAACATAGATAGGTTGAAACAATCCCTGCACTATAAAAATTCGAATTCGTCGTGTAACAATAAATCTACTCATAATAATTTAATTTAATTTAATTGCAATGGAGCACAGGCTCCGGTGGCAATTTCCCTATACACCCATCTTCCCCCTATCCTGCACCTACCTACATTCGCCCTCTACAAATTTTATCTTTAAATTCTTTCAAAGATTTCGGTAAATTATTCATCATTTCTCTTGGCAACTCATTCCAATCCCTGACACCCTTACCTAAAAAAGAGAATCTTCCTACACCCTTGTGCCTGAAATCGAGTGCCAGCTTGTGGTCATGGTCATCTTTTCCCTTCCATGCACTACTTTTCATATCTATTGCAATATCTTTCCATGCCTCATCGCCAGTATATGCCCTGTACACTCCCATGACCCTCCTCATTCTCCTCCTGTCTTGCAATTAATCCCATTCCAGCTCCTTTATCATATCCGTCACTGATTGCATTCTGCGATAATTTCCAGAAACAAATCTAGCAGCCCTTTTTTGCACCCTCTCCAACTCCTGTATTTGATATGTAAAATGAGGGTCCCAAACTACACTACCATATTCGAGCAATGGTCTGACCAAAGTTTTGTAACCCAATTCCTTGACTTCTCTCGTACATCCCCTCATCACTCTCTCCAACAAGTGCAGAACTTTGAAACCTTTTCCTACCACCTGTCCTATGTGTCCTGCCCAGTTAAGTTTGTTATCAAAAGTAATTCCAAGATATTTACATTTCAAGTCTTCAGCAAGCAATTCTTTCCCCACCTTATATTCATAATTCACCTTTTGTTTTTTATTTGTGTATCTAATAAGCTGACTCTTCTTTCCATTTATCTTCATTCCATGTTTACCAACGCAATTAGATATCCTGTCCAGATCACCCTGCAACTGTTTACAATCCTCTATCGTTTTGATTCTTTTATACAGTATTATGTCATCTGCAAACAATCTAATTTCAGATAGTAAACAATCAACACAATTATTCATTAGAATAATGAATAGCAATGGTCCCAATACGCTACCCTGTGGCACACCATTGCTATTCATTATTCTAATGAATAATTGTGTTGATTGTTTACTATCTGAAATTAGATTGTAAAAACTTCAGCAAAACCAAGATAGCTGTACATCATTAAACTAGGCGTTAGAATCAACTTGTGAAATTTCACCTATCCACTATTGATGTTTAGTAGAATTACCTTGAGCAAAACGATCGGGACTAACGATTAACTCCGTATTGCGTGCCGTGATTCATTCTGCAACCTGGAGGGGTGGGGAACAAAGTTTTGCTATCTCAATGCTTTAAGCATTTTAGTTTTCTGAAAGATTATGATTATGCATATCTTGCTAAATAACTTAATTAATCGAATCTGGTCAATTCTGGGTTAAATTCTCAGATTTGTTAGCATAAATTATATCTTATCACAGTAACTAATACAATAAAGGAACTGGGTTGGAAGTCATTGGAACACACCAGGTTTGTGAAGACGAGGCAAAGTGTTTATAAGACATACATTAGTGACGAGACTTGTGTACTGATCGAAGAGTTAGAAGTAGCGCGTATATGGGAGATAACTGATGATCAAAATAATCTTTTTATTTCAGTCATAAAGGAGTGAAAATGTTTTAGTATGTAAGGTTAGTGAGGAACGTACTGGATATTATATAGCAAGCAGTGAAAGAATTTTAAATTAAAATTCGCGTAGTTCAAAACTCATTAATAAGGGTAATTATTCTGTGGAGTCTCCTAGCACATCAATACCTTGGGACCTGCCTGCTAATTAGCTCATTTTACTTAATTTTTACCAACCATCGATTCTGGTAGGCCAATTCCATCAGACCAACAATAATTAATGTTATTAAATAAATTAATTATTATGTTGTTCTCTAAAACTAATAAATAGTACTAAATAACGTTTCATAGTAGAACTGAATCAATTTTTTTAAAATAATGGTAGTAAACGAACAAAACATTAAAAATTCCATTTCCTCTTTTTTTTATTACTATTATTTTCTCTCTCTCCTGCCAATCCTCCAGAATATCTTAGAAGTATACACTGCACGCTACATCGTATCCAGTGGTTATAAGGCCAAATGATGTCAGCGTTTCTTGTGTTACCGAAGATGAATAGCGACATTTAGGCAAGGGTTCTTACTCCATGATCAGTATAATTTTCGATGGATATCCCAAGATCTTAACAATAACCGAAATCGATAAATGAGGTATTATTTTAAAAATTAAGGTCTACGCTATATATTCTAATACGTGTTTTTCTACGACGACCCATTTCTCTCCCTTGATACCTAACCAAAATTGGTAAATGAGGTAGCATTTTGAAGACTAATATCTCCGCTTTAGTGAGATCACACTTTAAGAAAGGAATTTTTTTTTGGAATTCAGCCCTTAAAGAGTAACAGTATTATTATTTCTCAAATATGTTTTTGTGTTATGATCCTTTATCTCCCTCAATACCTGACCGAAATCGATATTAAATGAGGTCTCCTTTTAAAGATTAAGGTCTCCGCTTTGAGCAAATCATATTTTAAGAAATGAATTTTTCTGAATTCAGTCCTGAAAAGGAAAATAAATCATTATTTCTAAAATGCGTTGTTTTTTTAAAAAAAAAAAAACTCAAGATCCATCTCCCCCCATACCTACCTGAAATCGGTAAATGAGAAATCATTTTAAATTTTATAATCTCCTGTACGGTATATTAATAAATTAGAAAGGAATTTTTCGTAATTCTACCTTTAAAAGGCAAAAGTATCATTATTTTTAAAACCTTTTTATCACAGGCCATTTATCTCCCTTCTTACTTAACCAAAATAGATAAATGATGTATCATTTTAATGATAAATGTCTTCGCTTTGGTAACATCATAAATTAGTAATAAAAATTTTCGGAATTTGAACCTTAAATGGCAAAAGTTTTAACTATCAAAATCACTCGTATTAGATAGTTCCGAACCAAGCAGTTAGGCTTTACTGGCGTCACTAAGTATTGATGCTGTACCGCTAGATAGCAGCCGCAGATATCACAGATATATCAAGAAACTGTATCTCTGGCTTCGACAAATACTGATCGCGTAATTACTCGATAGCAGCATCATACATCACAAAGACAGCAATGAATAGTACCTACGTTTTTTGTACAATAAGAAGCTTTTCGTATATTTTTTCTGTTTAAGGAAACATCTGTTTTCTGCTATACAATTCCTATGTAAACATTTTACTCGCGAAATTTTCGCACGGGCTAAGATTATACGAGGCGCGTCCAGAAAGTAAGTTCCGTTTGGTAATAAAATGAAATTGTACACAGATACAGAAGAAATTTTTATTGCACAAAATTCTACAACTCTTAAACTACTTTTCCATATAACTGCCGAAATTTTGCAGGCATTTGTCATAGCGTGGCACCAGGTTTTGTATACCTTCTTCATATAAATCTGCCGCCTGTGTCTTCAACCAGTTGGAAACAGTTTCTTTCAGCTCGTCGTCATTAGTGAAGTGATGACCGCCAAGGAAAGACTTGAAATGTAAGAACAGATGAAAGTCTTGCCAGTTCTTCTGTAACCAAAGGTGGACGCCCACTTCGTTCTTCATCGTGCACATCACTACGCCCGCCATTGAACTGTCGGACCCATCTTCTCACCATCGAATCACTCATCGCATTTGGTCCGTAAACATCGCAAATTTGCCTATAAATTTCACTTGGTTTCACTTTACTCGCATTCAGAAACCGAATCACAGACCTGATTTCACAGGCGGCGGGATTTTCAATCAACGCCGACATTTCAAACAAGCACAACAAAGCGTACGTAACTGACAGCGATCTCCAAATGGCGCACGTTCTTCCCCTTGATACACATCGTCTACAGCGCATGTGCGGAACTGCAATCGCAGCGCTGTAGCCAGGGGCGTAGCTACTATGGGGCTAGGCGGTGCAGTGCACCGGGGCCCTCACGCTCAGGGGGCCCCCAAACATACCTCAAGGGGCCCCTGAGCGCAGTTTAGAGGGCCCACGAGCCTTCACGGCAAACTGGCGACCTTTTTTTTAGCTTTACCGTCGTCTAAGGGGCCCCTGAGAACACAGGAGCACCTCACTAAGTGTCCTCGCTGCTCAGGGGGGCCCCTAAAGAACAATTCAAGGGCCCCCATCCTCAGTTCAGGGGGCCCCTACCAGCACACAAAGCAAAAAAAAAGGTCGCCCGTCTGGCCTGAGGGCCCAAAATAATTTTTTTGCACCGGGGCCCTTGTTGACCTAGCTACGCCACTGGCTGTAGCGGAGATAAATTGAAACGGAACTTACTTTGTGGACGCGCCTCGTATTAGCGTTAGATAGTACACCGTATATCGATAGGCTCAAAGACCGAAAACGCTCATTGAGCGAAAAGAACGACCACTACGCGTTCTGGTTTCTTGAAAACTGCCAAATGTTGTAGCTTATCAGTATCTAACTATTTTTGTTCGCGACGAATCGGTCCAGGGTGCATTTAATATATACGATTCTTCTTACCCGTCGCGTCGTAAGACTCAAAAATGTAATAATAATAGTAGTAGTAATATGTAAGTCGTCATGTGAGGAGAATATGACCTGCAAGAGACAGCCACAACGCGTTCTTGCTGTTTTTTGTAAGTGCCATAACGCGAATAACGTGTTCTGGCCGTTTTAGAGAAACCAGAGAGTGTTGTTGTTTTTTTTGTTTTTTTTTTTTTGCCTAATGAGCGTTTTCGGTCTTTGGGCGTAACAGATACAGGCTACTGTGTGTTTTGTTCAGCTTAGTGTGAGGTCTATGACAGTTCGGCTTCCGGGAAGGGATAGCTTCAGGTGTTTACGTTAACGTAGTGGGCTGCAGGATAGCATACCTCAGTTGAAATCAGAAAGATATTGCTACAAATGAGCGGTTCTTCTTCCAGCCTACTACTCGCCACTATCCACCAACTTCGCCATTCTTTGCATTTTATTTGCGAAATTTTCGCACAGGTTATCTAGTATTGCCTTTTTTAATGCCAGAAATTTATTGACCAGTTATTATTTTAACTCTAATTACTTTTGATACTTCTCAAAGAAATTTATGTTACTATACATATAGTACTGGAATTACGTAAAATTTCATTTTAACTACTTTAGAGCTACTGGGTACACATGAACCCATCGTTCCTTCTTTCTGTCTTTCTGTTTTTCTGTCTTATAAATTCTTTTGTCAATACTTCCTCTAGTTTTTTTTAAATATACAGTACTTGTGTCTATATACATAAAATAAAATGAAAGTTATAATTAGAAGATTTATGAGAATTTTTGCAAAAATGTTTCCTGTTGTGAATTCTTTGTATTTTCTAAATGTTTTAAGACCTTTTCTTAGTATTTTTCCAGAACCTTTATCTGCTAACAGAGTAGGCAGGCATTTCACAAAATAAACTCGAAAATCTGTGGTGAGGCTTGCCTAACAGATAAAAAATAAGGATGGAAAAACTGACAATAATAGGCCATGTTTTAATATTGTACTAATTGGCGATAGTGTTAATCAGTTATGAAGCCGGCCACGTCAGCGTATTCGCAAGAGCGCCGATTTCGCATATCGAGGATCGCCAGTTGCTCGGGTATGGGTGGTTTTAATTAAGTGTTGTGATCGTCTTGTGGTGACTTTATTGATATACATTATTAACATGGAAAAATCATTAATATATTTTTGATGTCGATTAGAACAGTTGAGCTGGTTGAATAACCGCAAAGACATTATGCTATACTACATATAACACATTAAAAAAAAAGAAAGAAAAAGGAGTGTGTACGGGAAGCCGGTAATAATTATTTGCCTTTCGATCAAGCTGCAAAGTTTTATCAGATTTACCACCGTATTAGATCGATAAGTTCATAGCAGGAATATAAAAGCCCTGGTTTAATAAATAACTGTGCTCGCAAGTCAAATATTCACGTTGAAATTAGTATTAATGTAATGTAGTGCACATCAGACTGGAATCTTTAACACCATTTGTAACTTACGTAACAAAAGAATACAAGAATTAGTTACTGAGGCAGTACAAAACACAGTTTGTCTTACCAGCAGTTACCGTATCCATAGAACTGTGCATAAGTCTCTGTAGTCCTATTTGTTTCACAACGCTTTTATATTAAGTAGAATGAATGTTTTGGAGACCACTTAACAATGAGACTTCCCTGACTTCCAGCTCACCGGTTCTTTGACGTAAACTAACACACGCCAGTAGTTAACAGATTGATCAGCTCACACAATTTTTTTGTTGTAAATTGAAATAGTCGCCTTAAGAAACTAACTAATTATATTGACCTTTTAACCAGATGTGTGTCTGTGGACGGGTGGGCCTTGTACGGGTCTTTGCCAATGGCGATGGACATTTTGGGTCCTGATGGGTACCGAGCTTCGATGCGCCTTTCTGACACGCTGGACGGGGACTTGGCGTGGGCCGTTTGGCACGGTGGATCGGATGTGGCGCCATCTCTGCACCTAGCCTTCCAGAAAAGAGCAGACTTCAGGGCAGGAGACGGTGACAAGAGTACCCACTCCTGGGCTAAGGTACCCGCCCCCATTACATTTTCTTTCTCCTAAATGTATTAGCTCAGATACCACTCAACAACTTGTGAAACAATAATATACCTCATGGCTGCCCTGGTGAAACCGCTTCAGTGTGTATAAAGCCGACGATTCGGCCGTCATACTGAAGTCTCTTCTTGGAACGAACTGCGTTATCTTGAAGACGGACAAGAACCAGTGTCCCTTAGAATGCGAGACCAGCTTCCTGACCTCTAAAATTCCAGGGATGCTAAACTGTACGTTGAATAATAAAACGATATTGGCGCAGACATTGTTCGCAGATAAATGGCTATAATCATTAACCTCTTTTTAATTGATTATACGTATTTTCAACGATTCTAGAGGAGTCGACAAAAATGATATTATTGTCAACTACACAGTAGGAAATAGTGTGGTTTTCACCTTCTTCTGTAATGGATTCTACCGATAGCTTTCTGTAAAACTCCATGAACTACATGTAGGTGTAAGAACCAGCGAAGATTGGATACTGATCGGAGTCCAAAGGAGTAACTAATGACTCCCGACAGATGAGAGTAATATTAATCTCTAATCTTCTTCCTGTTGGTCGTTGTACTCTTGTAAGTTAATTTCCCTGAGAGCAAATATTCGCATTTTCGGTTTTGGCGATGAGAGTTTAAGTCTACCACTATCAATACAGAAAGTGGAAGTTGAAATAGAATCAGTCGGATCCCTCATTTCATGAATCGATAATGTGGCGGTCTAAAGAATGTTATTATAGTTGGGTTGTCAAGTGCTAAGTCCAAAATTAATGCTTGCCGCACAGTCTCGCATAGCAGAATCACGTAAGTTTAATTTTAGTTCTTCAAACGGTAGTCCTCCCTTTATCAGTAATGCTACTCCTCCATATCCATCTTCCCGGTTTGCATAGATGATGATATATCCTGGTTTTGAAAAGTTAAAAAAGATGTTAACCATTTTCCTATTAGTTCCGTGACTGAACTGTCACTCATGTAAAAGAATAGATTTTGTCTTTTTGAGTGTATATACTGAATATTCCACTGCAGAATGCTGTTACTGTTTGCCAAGTTTGTAATGAAGCAGGCAATTGATACCACTTTATCTGTAAGTGTTTCTTCCCTATCAGATCATAAGCTGTTATAGGGGTTATAAATAATCAGTCTTACATAGGTAGGTCCCTTGTCGTAATACATACCTTTGGGGATCCTTACATTCTGGCGTCTGTAGAAGGGGGACGCAGTTTCCGATATTGCTTGAATCGCACCTGATGGCTGAGAGATGGTATGACCGAAGACAGTGAATGATTATAGTAGTCTAATTTAGTTTGGTTACATCTAAGGGAAGCTCTTTTAATTGAGGGGAGAAGACACTTGTTTAGCATATTATTTTGAGCTTATCAAAGCTGTCACTTGTTCTATGGTAATGTTATTGTGAGCCATAATGACTTAATGTGCTTCTGCTTATGAATTCCAGTGATGAGGTTGATGTGCCCAGCAAATTGTTCTTATATAATGCGAAATAGTAGTTATTATCCACATTAAAACTTTACATGTTGTGCGCTTCAGCAAATTTTGTAAAACCTGCTGCACTTCAACACTGTCTATTGATATAACCATATCTTAAACATTTAAAACATAGGGTTTCTTGCTGGACATATGTTATGACTAGATATCGAATATAAATGATATGAACAAACACCTATATAGTTTGCCCTTTGAAAGTAATGCATACCAACTGACTTGGAACAAGCTTTGAAAATCCTACTTCTAATCTTTTGCTTTAGCCTTTTCTCGGCAATCACTTCTTTGTCTGGCCCTACTTCTTTCAACAGCTCTTTTTCCATTAAACGTTTGAGTCCTCTTCTAATTTATCCTCTTTGTACATGAAAAATGGGGAATATATAGAACCTTACACTATCATGGTGATTTGCTACAAGTGATGAACTGTTTGCAGCCTTGGCATTACTAAGTTTTTGATTTCTGCCTTTATGCAAATTGATTTTTTTAACTCTAGGATTGCATCTCTAACCAGCCGAATATGGACAGTGAAGTCATCCGGTAGCTCATCAGTTAGATATACTCCCGGAATTCGTCCTTCAGCAATCACCATGAATAGGCCAGAATCTTGATCTTGGTACATGAATTACTCTTGATATGAAGGCAGGTGTCCTGTTGATTATGAGGTTTACCATTAGTGCCTGCCAGAATGAAGTTTGGATAATGATTCTAACCTACACCATTTTAGACTGATGGGAAAGTTGAATTAAAGTTTCACTGTATCCATGCTGACTGGCCTGTCTGTACCCATGGAAGAAGAGTTAACTAGTGCTGGAGTTTCTTCAACACATATGCTTAAGTCTATCTTCTTTAATGGGACACTGTGATCAGTTAACCTAATCCTTCTCTCGTGTTTCAAATATCATTGCGCCATCAGTTTTTCTGATGGTCATGGTCCCTGGGGCCTGCAATGTTGTAGATGTAGATACTGAACATACTGGAACCTCTTCAGGGGTGAGACAGGTATGTAAAGTCTGAGAAAATAAGTCAGCTGCTTCACCTGGATTATGGTTATCAATCGTGAAATGGTAGTTTATGCACTGTTTTCTTATTAGCTTTTCTCTCATACAGATATCAATGCAATTTAATATTTAACAATTTCAGTACTATCTTAAATGTATTTAGCAAGTTTATTAATTTTTATGTATTAATATTATTAATTAATTGCATAGGTGAAAATTCATAGGTCCCTATTTCCCTAAACACTTACTTCTGCATTATAAAAGTTTTCATTTTAAATTCTTTTACTATTTTAGGTAATTTCATCTGCACAACACTCAATAAAATGTATGTATATTAAAAGTTCTCTCAATATTTAAATCCTTATTGTGAATTTCAGTTAGCTACGGCATCCGATTAATGCAGAATGATTTACTATTTAATTTAAAAAAAAAAAACCTCATAAATTTGCATGTGCCATAAAAATCATTGAAATAAAATGAGGATATTACCACTGTTTAGTTATATGGTAGAAGTGCTTCACCTCTGGACTTACAACCTCCTTTTTTATTAGTTGTTAACTCTATTTTCATTTAAATTAGTTTTTTAGGCATAGACACAGAGAAACCATACTGACCAATACAGAATACCCATATACATGGAATATATCTTTCCCAGATAATTTGAACTTGTTTTCTTATGATTATTAACTGATAGATCGCAGCCATGAAGAATAGTCACCAGGCTGAGTTGATTTGAGGTTTTTTCATTAGTGTGTTGTTAAAACCTTCTCTGTCTATGGACAGGTACCAGTTCCTGCAGACCTCACTCCTGGCTCACTGTTGGTGGTGGACATTGATGGTTCCAACGTGTCAGACTTCCCTGAACTGCAGCACCTCTCACGTCAGCCAGACCGCATATTCAAAATGAATGCTGACGGAGTGATGGTTCAGAGGCTACCACTTGGATTGGTGGTCCGTATCTGGAGGCAATGCAGTTTCTTCCCACCACCCTTTTTACCTTTGCCGTACTCAACAGGTGACTTCCTAATAGACCCAACAGACGAGTCCATAGAGATGCTTGCTGCTACACTGGATTATTTACCTCCAATCACATATGCCCAAATTGACAGCATATGCTTAAGGACTACCGTAGATGCTTCAACCTCACCCAGGCACAAAATAAGGTAACGGGATATTTAAACTTCTGTTTCCATTTAAATATTACCTGAATAACTAACATCTTAGTGGATTAAGAATAAACTATGTACTTCGCATATGACCGTTTTTCTGGTTTCAATTTCCATCATGCAATAGTCTGCAACATGGCAGGAAACACTGAGAGACGACAGGGATGTCAGCATTAAACAGTTAATTTAGCAGCAACAACAATAATACAAAGCAGTTGATGCAATTGTTACACAGTCTCAGATTAGGGAAATGGCAAAATATTTCCGTAAAATATGCCATAAGCATCTTCAATCCACTGCTCTGAAGTCCTTGTCAACTGTAGACAATTATGTCCCAATGCACTGTACACAATTATGTTCCAGTAAATTATTTGACACTAATGTAAAGATAGCTTAAAGTTGATAATACACTTAGATATCTGCTGAATTTCCTCCAGGCTTCAACAAACAGTAAAAATTTAGCTTTATATGGTCACATGCCAGACTCATATTATGTGCATCAATTTTGACACAAAAGGTTACTCCTATTTCTCTCTTATTTAAGGTACAGGTAGTTAAGGTACAGTTAAAACAAAGAATTTACTCCACTTTTATATATAATGAAAGTAAGCCCTTCACTTACTGCAGGTAAAGGCAAGTGGGCTGCAACAAACACACAACCTCAAACACAGTTTGAAACATTCAGGTATAAACCATAGTCATGATTAGTTAGTTGTATTCTTACCAAGATTTCACCACCTGTGTATACACATAGGATCCTTTTGCCACTTGTCCACCTTTATATGATGAACACAGCTCTCCTACCTTTAACTGTGCTCCTTATATATAAATTTGATAAATTTTATTATTAAATTCAGCAATGAGCCAAAAGGATTAGATACAGAATAGCATCTTGACTGAAAGGGAATAATTAATTGACTATAGATCTACAGTGGTTAAGGCGCTTGGTTTCCAGGCTTACTGTCCAGTACTGTGTTCAAATCCAAATGGTACAGAAATTTTTTAACATTGTGTTTTATCATATGAACTACACCAGGTCGTTACTTGGTGCATATTCCATGTTAAACTGTAGGTCCCAGATGAAAGGAACTGGATGTCTTACATATCACACAATGGCTAAGGACATCTCCTTTGGCAGGATCCATCCAACCTTTAGGCTGTGGACTAAGGGTTTTAAAAAAATGAATGCATGTTTTAACTATAAGTTATGGCCAATTTAACAAAACATATTTATCCAAATAGTTAAATTTCAGTGTTTCTTCCTAATATTCAAATATTAAAGCCATATCATTTTGCAGTCATCTGACGTTTTAGGAATCTGAACCAGGAATTTATAATAAATATTATTCTTTCAATATACCAGCTTAAAGGTTGGTTATAAAATAACGAAAGGACTGTATTGCCACCAGTAGGTAATAAGATTAGTTCAAATCACAACCTTGTTGCGAAGTCCTTTAATTCACCTGCTATTCCTTCTGCTAATCTTCACTGCCTTGTGTATTATATAAACATCCTCCAATAGTATCAACTCGCAAAGTAAATATACATGATTCCATTATTATCAGCAGTAACATCAAAGTTCTAAGTTTTGTCTTTGTGCTGAAAGACATCAGACAATCACACATCCAGTTCCATTGTTTGCACAAGTCTTATTGAGCAATATTTGGCTCAGTTAATTATGACATTTGATTGAAAAATCCCAGATTCAAATCCTGATCTCAGCTAGAGTTTTTATGGGTCTTTAAACTGGCCTCCACCTCTAGCAAAGTTTTCCTTGGTGAATGAGAAATGTGCTAATAGGCTCTGCGATTTCCCAATTGAAAAAACATGAATTTGGTAAACTACTCTTAGTTGTATTTTTTGTACTGGTGATAGGACTGGCTAGTGACTTAAACAACATTTACAAACAGCACCAAACTGCAGTTATCATTTTAAATTTTAGTGTAGCAATCTTAGGCATCCTTCTGCACTCTCCACATGAACTATAGTGAAGACCAAAAATTTGATTCAAGTGTTTGCTGTCATGCTCGTGTCACTATTTTTACTTTGCTTAGATATGAAAAAATAATATTCAGTAGTTCTGAGTGAGTAACATTTTAAGTCATAAGTCTAATAAGAAACAATTGTTTACAGAAAATGTCGCACAATTTTTGCAAACAAAGCTTCAGAAGAAAGTTCACCATGGGCAATGGTTCTATTAAACCTTCTGGTGGAGTGCAACATCATCAAGTGCAAAAGTGTTATACCAGCTCATCCATGCAAGAGGCGCAGAATCAAATGAATATGGCAAAAATAATTTAAGACAAAAAAATTTGCTCTCCGATTGATCAGTACTCAAAATCATTCACATCATAAATGATGATGTTCACTCACAGAAATCAACAAAATGGTTGCTTAAACTAGCTCTGCTTTCTGTTGTATCAGAAGAGAGTTCAAATGTAGCTACAATGATCTATTGCACTGTTGTTACTCTTTTGAATCAGTAAGATATTCTTTAATAAATATTAAATTATTATACTTCGTACTTATTTGAACAATGATTAATTCATAACTACATTGGTCTGGTTGCACAGAGGATAAGGTGCTAGTGTTCAAAAGTTCAGTGACTACTTCCGGGTTCAAATCCTGGTGGAGCTAGGAATTTTTAAGAGTTGTATTCGATCATATGAGCTATTGTAAGGCACAAAACTGTTGTGCGGGTTGTACTAAACAGTTAACACCTCAACGGTAACTGTGTTGTGCTCCTTGGATAATTAGATTGTTCTACAGTTTGTGGTCACCACCATATTGAAAAACCACAATAATGGAAATAAAAAGTCAATAAAAGTCACTGCATCTAATTTTAAGTTCAAATCATCACTATATTCTTGACAAATAATTTCACAAGTTCGAACAATCTTTCAGGCATGATAAATCATCACTAAATAATTTGACTGCAGGTATTGATAAGTAATTCAAACCAGACCAACCCTCATGAACACCCTAAATGAATTATAGTCACATGAGGGAAATGGAAAGTTCCACCGGCAACAAAATTTCTAAGATGGCACACCGAGCCTCACTCCACCATGCAGTCAAATCTGCCTACTCATGCCAGGCACTACTCCAAACAATGTTAGTTCTGCTCTAGTGATTTCCAGTGACTGCCTGGAGGAGAGCCTGGAGGGTGGTATTTATAGACAAGAAAGAAGTCCCTACTCAGCATGTACAAAAGTATCCTTCAGCACTTGGTGATTGTGACATCAGATGTCTTAAAAATCTTTTAGTAAATTCTTATCTGTCTGAAACTTTGATAGTTGTTAGGCAGGCTTATAAATGTTAAAATCAATCACAATAAAATATTTTGTAGTATCATACTTTCGTCAAAAAAAAATTATTTTCTGTGCAATTCTAAAAATGTTGATAACTCCTGAAGTTTAAAAGATACGAATCTGAAATAACATTTAACTTACTTCTAATTGTCTACTATTTCATTTGATTCTAAGATCCACTTGTTTACTGTTCTCTAATGGGTTGAACCAAAATTACTACACAAATTTTAATATCGAAAATCTATATCTTTTAGAATATTTAACTTACTGCTCTGAAACATGTTTTAAATGATTCTATGTCCCCTTCTCAGTTATAAATCATTACTCTCTAATTATAATAACAGCTCTCAAATAGTTTCCTCATTATTCCATTATATTAGAAAATTTTCTTTCACATACAAATTATTACGCTACAGTTACCGGAAGAATCCATATTAATTAGTTTGTCCATTATTTTCTTTTTTGGAAATCAGTCAAAATATTGCAGCAATTCAAAAACCAATTGCTGTGTCATTCCTAGAAAAAATTATTCTTTAATTTAAATGCAGTGTCTCCTTTGAATTAATACCCTTCTAAGTTTGACTATTTTGCCATTTTAACATAATTTTCATGCTGGTTCCAAATTTCAAAGTCTCATATTTCTTCAGAAAAACCTTCTACCTGTAATGTTACTAACTTCATTCTACTAGTTACAGTCTGAAATTGCACATAAATAAAAGTAACATTTTCTTTTATGAAATGGTCTGAATCTAATATACTAGATAAGTTGATACTACGCTCTGACTTTCTATAACTGTTCAACCTGAAATATGACTTGAATTATCTAAGCAAATGACTTTAAACCTGATCTGCACTGTTATTTAAATGAACTCGCTGCTCTACAAACAAATTTTGATGTCAAATTACAAAATTTTTGGTTACCTTACACTGTCACAAGAAGATCCGTATTAAACTGTACGTGCAACCACAAAAGAGACAAAATGACACTAATTTACTTTAAGTCATAAATTACAATGATATTATGATTCATAGTCCATACTTGGATGTGTGCATTAGAATGGGCTTTTGCATATACCTGTCACATTCACTATCTCTAATGATAGAAGGATGAGCTAAAATATTGTTTCCATTTTGGAGAAGGTCATGGAAAAATGTTTTATTGGTTTGGTTAGACAAACCCATCTTCAGAAATCCAGCAGGTAATGGAAAACTTCTTTAATTTGCCTTTACATCACCATACCAATGCTAGGCAGAAATAAGGCAAGGATCTTAAAGCACACCGATTACTGACACTACTCCTGATAGCATATCACCTATCTACCTAGCCATGTTAGTAGTGTTAAATTCTGAATGGGCAGACTGTGAATCAAACCCACATCTTACTGAATGTCACAAATGCACAAGTATAGATTCCACTTTTGTCATCATAGTGTTGAATAAGTACTATGTGCATTCAATATGAAAATGTATAAGTTGTTGCTGAACAGTATTATTCTACAGGGCAAGATACCATAATATAATATTGTGAAACTGCTGTGTGTATATTGCTTTTAACAATCTTATTTATATCTGAAGATTTGCAGATCTGTCACAAAGTGATTTATAATTTCACTAAAGTGACTTACAGAATATCTTAAACTCTTCAATTAACAGGTAATTTATTTAATAAAAAATCTATCAGTAAACGTTTGCTTGACTTTTATTTCATCCAAATTAGAAAGCTAATCAGAATTCATTTTTGAAGATTTTGAAGCACATTGCAACAAACAAACAACCTAGCATTGTGTTAGCACTATACCAAGCCAGTCTGCCCAGTAACATTAATAAGTAGTTTATATAGACAGCATAGAAATTTCTGAAAACCAATAAAAGTGAAAAGTCTTTTATGTAGTGCCAACAATTAATCAAACAATAGAAACTGAACAAAAATTACTAATACTTACAGAAAGTTAGTTAAAATCATAATGACATAGTTTTAAATGAAAGTGGCAAAATATTTACAAGCCATTAAACATGAAACTGACCAAATTAAACAATTTAAAATAGTCAAAATCTCTTCCCAGTTACAATCTTTAAATTTATAAGTCAGGCACTGTAATACCTTTATCACAATAGTTTCAATTTATTTAAAGCATTTTCACACATTAAGAAAACTACATATTCAGAAAATAATTATATATACTATTTGCAATCGGTCACCTCATCTCTATCTCTCTCTCTCTCTCTCTCTCTCACACACACACACACACACACACACACATGCTTAACACACATAACCATACACCAACTCACATAAACAAGGATATGCACAAAAGCTCACAAAAGTGCACAAATGCGCACAAATGTGCACAAACACACACAACACAAACTTAGTTAATTGTGAGGGTGGAAATTAACAGGAACTGGGTCTTACGGGGCTTTCAATATGCAGTTTCCTACAGTTGCAAATAAACAATAGTTTCATTCAAGAAAAATTTTAAGTTTCTGATTTATTGAAGTGGGGCTGGAACATTTTCCAAATTGCAATTGTGTTTAAACTGACTTACAGGATATAGGATATTGCTTAGGTACAATTGGCAACATATTGAGAACCTTCCTTTAAGATAAAAATGCACTCTCTCCAACAACCACAGGATTTTGAAACCTTATGCTACCACCTATCCAATGTGTCCTGCCCAGTTGAGATTGTTATAAAATGTTGAGTTATTTATATTTCAAGTCTTCAGCAAGCAATTCTTTCCCCAGCCTACAATCATAATCAACCTTTAGTTATTTATCTGTGTATCTAATAAGCTGACTCTTCTTTGCTTTTTATCTTCATCCCATGTTCAGTGACACAGCTAGATATCATGCTAAATATCCTGTCAAGATCACTCTACAGCTGTTCACAGTCCTCTATCATTTTGATCCTTTTATATAGTATCATGTCATCTGCAAACAACCTGACTTCTGATAGTAAACCATCAACACAATCATTCATTAGAATAAAGAAATGTAAATGGTCCCATTAAATGCTAACCTGTGGCACACTGAATTTGACATCCAATTTTTTTGTTATTGCATTTCCTACTCTAAAGTTTTGCTTTATACCTTTTAAGAATTCTTCTACCACACAAATCACTTTCTCATCCATGCCAATAATGTTTACGTTATTTGCCACCATTTTATGGCTCACGCTGTCAAAGGCCTTTGAAAGATTTGGTGCTCCACTGTCAGTAAGACCTCTCTTGTCCCTTTCATCCAAAATCCCTTTCATATATCTTGCTAAATGAGATTCACATGAATACCCTTAGCTAAAGCCATGTTGCCGACATGAAAACAACTTACACTCCTCACATGCACCAATCAGCCAGAACATTATGAATACCTACCTACTATCGATATAAACCCATCCAGGAGATACCGGCATCACCTGACAATGACCGCTAATCAGACACATGCACAACGGATGTAGTATCAGTGAGCTTGCTATCTTTGTTTAGAATGGGGAAGGTGCACAATCTATCCAAATTTGACTGAGGGCAGATTGTGATTTCCCGGAGGCTTGGCACGAGCATTTCAAAAACTGCACAATTTGTTCGGTGTCCGAGGAGTGCTGTGGCATCTTCAACAAGTGGCGAAATCAACGTGAAACCATGTCCAAATGTCAAGGGGTTTGGCGGCCACCCCTCATTACAGATGTCAGACTTTGTAGGCTGAGCTGACTGGGAAAACAGGACTAGAGGTGAACTGTGGCGGAACTAACATCAGACTTTAATGCTGGGCAGAGTACAAGTATGCCTAAACACACAGTGCACCGAATACTCCTAACAATGGGCTTCCATAGCCGACGACCCATGTATGTGCCAATGTTAACACCATGACATTGGCAACTACGACTGAAATGGGCATGTGACCATCGTCACTCGTCACTCGACATTGGCACAGTGGCAGAGCATTACATGTTCTCTCAAATCCAGATACCTTCTTCATCATGCCAATGGGAGGGTGCGAATCCATCATTTTCCAGGGGAACAGCTTCTTGACACCTATACTGTGGGACGGAGACAAGCATGCGGCAGCTCAATTATGCTTTACAGAACATTGATGTGGGCATCCATGGGTCCAGTGGAGTTCATGCAAGGCACCATGATGGCCAATAAGTATTGTACACTGGTTGCACACCGTGTACTCCTCTACATTACGACTATGTTTCCCAACGGCATTGGCATTTTTCAAAAAGATAATGCACCATGTCACAAGGCCAGAAGTGTGATGGAATGGTTCAAGAAACACAATGATGAGTTGCAATTGATGAGCTGGCCCCCAAACTCGCCAGATCTGTACCCGATCAAATACATCTGGGGTGTGATTGAACGTGGCATCAGAGCTCATCGCCCCCTCACCAGAATTTACAGAATTAGGTGACCTGTGTGCACAGATGTAGTGCCAACTCCCTCCAGCGACCAACCGAGACGTCACTGGTTCCATGCTAAGAGGCTTCACCGCTGTTCTCCGTACCAAAGGTGTACATACCAGCTATTAGGCAGGACGTCATAATGTTTTGGCTGAACAGTGTATATTTCTAATGTGTTTGCATATCAATCTCTCCATTCATTTACCTACCACTGATCTCAAATGACTGGCCTATAATTTTCTACTTTATTTCTCACCCCTCCTATATGTAGAGGTAGTACTATAGCACTTTTCAAGTCCTCTGGTAAGCAGCAAATATCAAGATTCAATTAAATTATTATCCACACCAGCCCTCTTATGTTTTTTTTAGTTCCTTCATGATATTCTCAGGATGTTTTTCATATTCTTTGGTCTGCACATTTCTAATTGTATTTTTAAGCTTTTTCTCCAATTTACACCCTCACATTTCTGATTCATTGTCCCTAATGGTCTCACACTGTATCAATTACTTAAAATCTTCACCTTTTTCAAATCCTCAGTACCTTAGTCTTCATCCTTATAATTTTCTCAACATACTCCCTTCCTGTCAGTTTTCTAACATAGCCATAGAAATTTCTAGATGCATTAGTCACTGGTCCCCCTGCGCTGATTAAACTCTTCATAAACCCATCTTTAGCCACCTTCTTTGCTGCTGTTAATTCCTTGTTTATATTCAAATATTCCCTACTACCCTCCTGTCTCTTAACTCTGCTATGTACTCTTCTTACAAACCCCTTTAATTCCTCACCTCCCTATTATATAGGTTTTGCTTTCTACCTAGTATGTACACTCTGTACTTCTAGTTATTTTCTGTTTTAAAAAAATATTTCTTTACACTTTCTTATTATCTGCTCGATTTCTTCACACCTTGACTTTACTGTACTTGTACCATTCTTCCATTTGCTGAAACTTTCCATGAAATATCTCTTCAAGTTCAATATGTGTGCCTTATTTATAGTTGTACCTATTCCCCCCTTCAATTTTGACTACTAATTTAATGAATTCTCCAAAATCCATCAGAACAGCTTCATGATCACTTATTTCTTCAGTTACTTGACAAACTACAAGGTTATTATCCGGCTTTAATAGGAAGATATCCAACATGTTTGGTCCCTTAATGTTCTGCTCTATAATTTTTATAAACCCCACTTCCTTTATAAAGATATTTTGAAATCTCTGTTCCCATGTGTTATTAATCTTATTTTCTACCCAGTTTATCCCTGGTAAATTTAAATCTCCACCATTAATGACCATTCTATTCTCACCTCCGAAATCTGCATATGAATTTAATGTCTTCCCAAGAGCCTCATATACATCAGTCATTCTTCCACTGAATTTTTTTTTTCATTTTTATCACCCCAGAAACCTACCCCAAGTAATTCATGGACAAGATCTATGAACACATCCGGCACAGCAAGGAAGAAATTTCTTTTGGTTATTCAACAATCGTTCAAACAGTAATTGTACAATTCAGATAGCAGCAGTGACGATAAATCTAAAAATTATGCGTCCTTGGGTGGACCAAACATATGGAAGTCGCATGGCAACAGGACTGAATTGTATGGTGGATGTTCTAAGACAGCTCAGTGCATGATGAATCAAATTTTTTATTTTTTTAGTTTTTCTGCTGCATTGTGCACCTGGCGTTATCAAGGAGAAACAACACACTTCTGATCAGAAAGCCACACCTTTTTGACCGACTGACAACTCAAACTTGACTAACACAATTAGAGTAACAGATAGCATTAATGGACAAGCAGCACACTTTTATTCCCAGTCTACGTGTTCTGCAGTGCAATGTTGGTGCAGCAATGTTTCCAACATGCTCCCGAGCTGTGAAAAATTTTTACTTCACTGTTTTACCTAATACCATGAAAAGGTTCTTTCTCATAACTGTAGGAGTAAATGCAGCCAAATTTCAGCAGAATTTACATTTTCTCTGATGAGAAACTTGACATCAGGTTGTGCAACTGTGGGGTATACCTCTTTCTCGATCATCATCATTGTTGCTAAGAATAAGAAGCACTTGGCATACCAGCACTATTACTGACTTCCACACGAGTCTCTTCTACTGTCCAAACAGTTTCAGACTCCTCATGCCATCGACAGACATGCAGTTTAAAAAGGCCCATCTGTACCGGATTAACCATGTAGCAGTGGGTAGCAAATGCTACGGGCCTCACGCCTCCTAGGGGGCCCGCACCTAGAATAGATAGACGACTTTTTTTTTTTTTTTTTTTAGGTCTACAATTTTCCCCTCGGACGGCAAAAATCAAGGGCCTCTTCGTCACATTTGCTACGGGCCCCACTAATACAGGTTTCAGGCAATACCACAACACATAGTTTCTTGTTTGAGTTCCTGATGCAATTGATCCTTTTATTATTAAGTACACATCCATATTTTCTGCTTCTCCCAAAAACCTTTTATCTAACTTTGCATCGAATAACATCTTGATTCTCAACTATCAATCAATTTAGGTGTTTGCACAGACTGTTTTGTTCTGGGAGGTGTGGGTTACTTTTCTAATATCATTTTCTGTCAGAAAATCTGTAAACTTGTTGCTCAAAAACTCATAGCCATTATCAGTGCTAAATATTTAAATTTTCTTGTTTTCTACCAAAGCTTTAAAATCTTAAAACCTTCTAAATACTTCACTTTCAGCTTTCAAAAAGTAATAGTTTTATCAATTTTAAGAAATGGTTTTGCTTTCGCCTTTTCATCATCTGCGGTGCCAGCATTTGTACTTCCTTCTTCCTTTATTAAGCAAGACAAGCCTTCTAACACCAACATATTCTCCATCACTAAGGTCAACACATTGTAGTTATCTTTGCCTTTAGGCATAGGGATGTTAACAAATTTGAAGCCATCTTGAAGTGTGTAACTATATGTTTATAACACTTTTTTGCTATGCTGTTCACCATTAGGTAGCATCCATAAATCACGTAGCTCCATTTTGGCATCCTGTCAACCCCCTTCACCCATGTATCCTGATGTGGTTTTAATTAATTACATGATGTAAATGAATGTTTACATCCTGTTGTGTGTTCTGTAACTCATTTTAACTGTGCCAAATAATATGAATGAAAAGTGATGTGGTCCAGCTTGGAACGCTTCCCCCCCTCCCCACATAGCTTTGCAGTCAACCTCTCTTCCCCCAACCCCCCTAGTTCGATCTACATAGTTCATGGACACTCCCTTACAACAAAGAAAATATTGCCGAGGGATAATCCTGGGCTGGTAATCTAATAAAACACATTTGTTTCTCAGCACAGAAAGGAACAAACATTTTTGTTTACTCAACAATATTTTAAACATTAATCTTACAATTTAAGATAGTAGCAATGACAAAAAATCTTATATTAATATTATCTATGACAATTTTTATTCAAATTCCAATTTGTTTTTGTTTTATACATACTACAATTTAAGTTATATTGCCTATTTGTTAAGACAGTTTTTTATGTGTCATGCATGTCATCTAAACGATACAAGTATTTTTACCATGAGTTGTTATGTAATAAAATTCTGTTGTAACCTAAAATCTAGATACAAATCGAATAGTCGGAGAGATACTCGTCAAATATGACTGAAAAATAATAATTGTATCTGGAGGAGAAAACTGGTGAAGGGGATGAAAAAAAAAGACTATGGCACTATTTTTAAAGAAATAAAATTAGTAAATGTTCCAAACTTTTAAAAATTTATTTGAAAATAAAGCACTGCATCAACAAATATATCAAAAGAGTCCTATTGAAAAACTAGCTCCCAGATTACAATGATTTTCATTGAATTTTGACGAGTAAATGTCCTTCATTTACTGCAGAGAATGATGAGAGGATGTACCAGAGAAGTTAGGGAATTCGGTTACAAGACTTTGGTCAGACCATTGATTGATCATGGTGGTGTAGTTTTGAGCCCACATTTTGGCTATCAATACATGAGTTGGAGAGTGTGCAAAGAAGACCACTTAGATTTGTTTGTGCAAATTATCACAGGACCCAGTGAGGAGCTGATATGATAAAGGAGCTGGATTGGTAGTCATTGGAGGAAAGGAATAAGGTGAAGAGTGCAGGGAATGTACAGGGCAAATGTTGGTGATGGGCCCTGGAGCAATATTGGTCAAATAATTAGGAATAGGGCATGGAACGGGAAAGACAACAATGGATACAAGCTGGCACTCTATTTCATGCATATGGGAGTGAGGAAATTTTCTTTTGTTGGTAAGGGTGACAGGGATTGGAACAAATTACCAAGTTAAGTAATGTATAATTTACTAAAAATTTGTGAATCGGAAAAGTAAATGGGGAAGGAATTTAACACTCGCATAATTCACGAAAATTGTAAATAAAATAGTGTTTTTTTTTTTAACTGCTTCACGTCTCTCAACAGCAAGGTCTTTAGAGACTGGAAAGGATGGGGCCAAGGAATGGGAAGGAATTCGACCATGGCCTTTTTAAGGAAGCATCCCGGCATTTGCCTGGAGTGATTTGGGAAACCATGGAAAACCTAAATCTGGATGCCCGGACGGGGATTCGAACCGCCGTCCTCCTGAATGCGAAGCCAGAACGCTATCCATTACACCACCATGCTCGGTAAAATAGTGTTATTAGATGACTTGGTAAATTGACACAAGAGCATTTCAATTAAAATTAATAAAAAATTAAAATAAAAATGATGCCAGTTCCACAAATGATGTGTAGCCTTGAAATCTCTGCAAAATTGCAATCCTTTCTATCGAAGGCTTCTGGTATGACCTTTATATCCACGATATGCTCTCTCATTTATGCTTAGACTGAAAAGTAATCTACTTCAGAGATCAGACTGCACATAAACATCTTATGGCTTTCTCATCTTAAATCACGAATTGTCAACAGTAAAACTAATATATTTGTCGAACTCTTAACAACTTTCTACCATGTTGTCTTGGTTGTCCGGGTTGAACCGCTTCAATTTATCAAAACCTAACGTTTTGGCCTTCTTCAGAGGACTGTTATGGCTGGGATCGCTGTCGCCTATATATATAGTTCCCGGAAAGTGCACTAACCGTTTGGAGTGACGTCACTCAAGCTACTGCCACCAGCATGGCCTGTCCAATGGGGGCTTGCGTCCCGCGTTTTCCTAAGCAAGCATGACCATATTTGGTCAAGTTGTAGCCCGCCATCCACATTCATATTACCTGGTCTCTTTTTAATTTCCAGCACTTCTCTGATATGCCTGGGCCACCATCTGCTTTCATGAACAAGTACACTAGTGTCAATAAATAAAATTGCGTGCCCACTATCAGCCGAATGTTGTGCTAAAGCTGATATGCTGACGTCGTTATATTTAAAATGTCTTGTGTGTTCTCACAGCCTTTCCTTGACCGTTCAACCCATTTCGTCAATATACACTTGCCCACAGCTACAGGGTATTTGGTACACGCCCGCTACCTGCAGTTTCTCCCTCCTGTCTTTAACCTTTATGAGCACATCAGAGATCTTCCTAGGTGCTCAGTATATTGGGCGGATTTTCTTCTTTAGAAGACTGCCAATTTTATCTGTCACGCCCTGAACGTATGGTAATACTGCCATGGGTCCGTCTGTCTTCTGGCTTCAACTTCCGGTGCTGAATCACAAGGTAGTGCTTGAGGTTCAAGCCTTGCGATGGCCTTATTAATAACGTTAAGGCTGTAGCAGTTGGCCAGAAACGTCTCCTTCAAAATTTCTTTTTCCACAGCTATATACAGGCGACAGCGATCCCAGCCTTAACAGTCCTCTGAAGAAGGCCCCAAAATGATGGCCAAAATGTTAGGGTTTGATAAATTGACACGGTTCAGCCGGGACAACCAAGACAACATCGACAACGACCGCGGAATTCTGTGCACCAACTTTCTTCCTTCTTCGTATCTGCTGCCCCACCCTAATTTTCCTAATACCTGCTTATAGCCCTTCCATGCACATTGAGTTCCCCATTATCATTTGGATAATCTGTCAGTGGCGGATCTAGGATTTTCCCCAACCGGGACAAAAACTTCGTGCTATTAGTGAAATACAAAAAAATGGATATCATCTCGTCTTGCATAAGACTAAGCAAGAATAAACTAGTAATCCAAACTTTTGAGGGAAAAAGTGTAACAATCTTTATATATAAAAATGAATTGCAGTTCGTTTGTCTTGCTAAAACTCGGGAATGGCTGTACCGATTTGGCTAATTTTGATCTTGAAATATTTGTTGAAGTTCAAGGAAGGGTTAAACGGTGAGAAAAAATTGAAAAATTGTGAGGAAAATACTGAAAAATGACAATTTAATCTTATATATAAAAATCAATGTAAGTTTGTCCTCTGTGCTTCTAAACCGTTCATCCGATTACGGTGAAACTTTGGTGAGCTGTCTAGCTGTATATGGTTTCCAAAAATGCAACCCCACATCCCCTTCACATCCCCCTAATTTAGACAAACCCACAGATTTTATCAGATTTTGATGGAAATTTGCACACGTTTACTACAAAATCTTTATGTATAAAGATGTATGCATGTATGCATGTATGCATGCATGCATGTATGCATGTATGCATGTATGCATGTATGCATGTATGCATGCGTATGCATGTATGCATGTATGTTGGTTGGTTGGTTGGTTCTTCATACAAATCCACAGTTTTCATCCAATCTCGATTAAACTTTACACACTTATCCTTTGAAACAAGGAGAAAAATACTGTCTACATTTGGTTGAAAAATTATCTGTATAAATAACACATGTGTCATAACTTCGAAATACAGCGATAGACAAACACGTTGGATGTGGAAGTCTCCACACCGTGTTTCCATGTAGTGAGCTGGCAGCTCAGTGCCTAAAGAGCTTGATTACAAATGTCGTGGTCTCCGGTTCAAATCTCCATGGAGACCAAGATTTTTAAAAATTGTTTTTCATCGTAAGAGTCAGGCCTGGGTCTAGGTTATTTGGATTGAATGTTAAACTGTAGATATTATAAAGTAGGGGGTGCAATGCGAAGCAAATCGTAGGTAGTCTTGCAATTTTGTAGGTGTAAACTTTTTTACGTTATAATAATCCCTCAGGTGTTGTTCGCAGTCAGTGTGCGAGTGTGAACCACAGTAATACTAATATAAATACGAAAGTAAGTCTGTCTTTTTGTTACGTTTTGACGACTATATGGCTATATCGTTGTGATGGAATTTTATATGGAAAGCTGTATGAAGGGCACAGGATATTTTTTCCAGTATGATTAACAGTTGTAGTCACGAAATTTTGAAATCTTATCAAATAGTGACAGAAATATGTTGGAAATTGATTCTCTTCAAGAGGCAGGTTCGACGGTAGAATGATATAGTGATAGCTTTCCTGTCATATTATGACGACTCTATATTGTTTGGGACCAATGCTTCGTTACCAACAACTTTTTATATGTAAATCTGGCAAAAAAAATTCTTAATCCACGCGTACGAAGTCGCGGGTACGAGGCTAGTATGTTATAAAATAAAATGATATAAAATATAGAGAATACTGCCTAAATATTGTTTCCAAAAATGCATCCCCTCTTCCCCTTTACACCCCCTTAATTTTTGCCAGTGTACCTGGAATCGGCAAAAACGTTACATATCCAAAACTTTTTTTTTTTTTATCATCTGCTTTACGTCTCTCAACAGCGAGGTCTTTAGAGACGGGAAAGGATGGGGGCAAGGAATGGGAAGGATTTCGGCCATGGCCTTTTGAAGGAAGCATCCCGGTATTTGCCTGGAATGATTTGGGAAACCATGGAAAACCCAAATCAATGCCCGGATGGGGATTCGAACCGCCGTCCTCCCGAATGTGAGGCAAGAACGCTAACTGTTACACCGCCACGCTCGGTTTATATCCAAAACCGTTGTAGAAACTGAATGAAACAGTAATTAAGATTTAAATACAAATTTTCAAATTTATTCATTTAATCTACATGTGTACTCACATCTAGCAATAGCAAAGCATTGCAATCTTGGGTGATCTTCTGCCAGTTAATTCCTAAAGCCCTCCGAATGTCTTTAACCCATCGGTCTGCCTCTCGGTTTGTGGTGATCTTTTGGACTCCATTCTAACAATATTTATTTTTGTCCATCTTTGGACTTTTCTCCATGCAATATGTCCAGCCGATTACCACCAAGATATCTGTGGCCTGTGTAACTGATCTAGTGTCCGCTGCTCTTTTCCAATAAAAACTGTTCTCTGGCAATGCTGCAAGCCTTAAGCAATTCACTATCATGAAATAAAACTATCTACACGATAATATTGTGTTTTATTTTAGCGATACATAGCTTCAGTGTTCTTTAGACCATTACCAGCATTCCATACCCCAGTGTCGATTACTCAGTAATGCACTTCGTTCACAGCAATCACATTTTGAAGCAAGCGCTTTAACATATATCCACAACATTAGAATTATCGTATATTTAGATTTTAGAATACAAAATTGCGTCACTTGGAAGTTAGTCAGTGCACGAGAACTTTATTTACTGTTATTGTTTTAAAATGCCAAGGAGAAGACGACCTGACAGATTGTTGGAGTCAATCAAATGTGCAATGAGCTACCTCACATGCAAACCTCACTGATGACCAGCGAGAGACAGATAATGATAATACGTTATACTTATATGATGGTGATATGAAGAGCACCAGGTCAGCTAGTCAAAAATAAAATATGATAATTTATAATACCATATGGTTGGCAACCCTAACCTCGCATGCCCTCTATCATAACAAAGCCGCGAGAAATGAGGCATTTTAGGTGTCGTCTGCTAGAAATTCCTGAAATCTTCACCATCCAACACATCTAAAAGTGACTGAACACATGCCTTTGTAAATAAAATTGCTTGGCACAAGTCTTTATTCCTAGGCTTCTCGCACAATGTCAAACCATGTGGGTTATACCAAGAAATTATGATTCTGATAAATATGGAGCCATACATATTTAATTTACATATTAGAACTTAAGTAAAATTTGTAACTAGTTTTATTACTAGTATTACTATTGAATGGAACGTGAAAATTTTGGAGCAAGACGGATATACGTGTGGTGGTAGGCTACTAGTACGCTAGTGCCAGATTGGGCCGGCCGACGGGTCATCTAAATGCAACACTGTCGACGGGAGGAAAGTGAGATCGGGAACGGGACAGGTTGATCGGGAAAGGGTCATCTAAATGGGCCTTTAAGGCCGGTCTTGCCCAGAACAATGAATTTTCCATCCTTTCAAGTTGCCGCCACGGTCAGTGTACCACAGCGCTTTACCTTAAAAAAAAAAAAAGGTTCGGCAGCACATGAATATTTCGCCCTGGCACTTATAAAAAGATGCCACCAACACATGATTTTGGCACTCCCCTGAAGTTGTCACCGGGGGCAAGAGCAAAACAAAAATTAATATTATCTTCATGGTTATCCGACACCAAGTTTTGAAAACAGTCTCCATTAGTTACAAACCTACAGCCACTGTCTCATGTTATCCCCCCTTAAAATCATTACTTTTATTGGTGACTGAAAACAAATTATGGATAAAAAGTTGAACTTTATTAGTCTATATATACAAAATGAAATTCATTAATTGTGCATACAGTGGTTCCATTTCATAACAATATGTATAAAATATACAGTGATGTTGCAGATACAATATTCAACAAGTTTCAGTCTTCAAAATCTCAGAAACAAATTATTCCTAAATAATGTCCTTTTTCTGTAAGCACCATAAGGAGTAATGTGATGCTACATGATATTCCTACACAGTAGGAAACATGAAAAAAATTTATCAAACATGGCCATACATCTCCAGCAAGGCCTCCCCATGGTGTGTTATTACATAGTCATGATAATACATCATAATGCACAAAGGCTGTCCCAGTATCAGGGAGGACCAAACAGTAATATTGCCCCATCTAGGTCCAAACTTCTTTTCTATGTTACGACTCACCATTGATAGAGGAATCTGAAAAACAGAAAAATTGCATAATATAACAAGAAAATATCCCTAAAAATTCAGTTTAAACTATTCACCATTTAATATTATAGACATTGTGCATACTCTGCAGTGTGTAAGTAATGATTTTTAATTTACTTAAAAGATATTTTAGCATCAGTTTAATTTCAGATTATATTTTTCAAACAGTTCAAGCATAAATCAATTATGACAAGCAATACTTAATAAAACTGTGTGGTTGTTCGCTGCATCATTGATGTCAAACTAATAGAACCTTAGGTAAAAGAAGAAATATTGCAGTACATGTTTCAGCTCGATTTGAAGGGGCATTGAGAAACTTGCTAGAACCAAGAAAGTGAAAAATGCTTAATGGAGATGTACTGAAGATAGTGGTAAATGTTTCTCAACTTTTAATATTATTCACATCAAGTCAAGAGACTTACTACTTACCACAGGACTGGAAAAGTGTGATAGTAGTAACAGTCCATAAAGGAAGGGAGGGAAACAGTGTTCAAAATAATAATAGGCCAAATAGTTTAACATCAGTGGTAGTTAATTGATAGACTGTGATACGCAATCTCATCACAAATACCTGAGGAAACAAACTTTTTTTTTTTCAAAATACAACATAACTTTACACAATGATATTCATGCGAGTCTCATTTAGTGGTCTATAAGAAAAATATTTTTGATTAAATTGACAAGGAAGACCAAGTTGATAGCGTAGCTTCAGATCTTTCCAAAACATTTGACAGAGGGGTCCATAAAATGGTATTAAGGTGAAAACCTATTGAGTGGATAAAAAAGTGATGTGCTAGGGACTTAAAAAAAGGTATAAACCAAAGGGATAGAGTAAGAAATACAGTATCAAGAGGTGAAAGTGAATAAAAGAGTAATGGCACAATTGATTTTCATTATACTAAGGTTACAAAATCCGCCATTTAATGAGAGGGTGTCGAGAGGATATACCAGAGGTATGACTGAATTGGCTTAGGAAACTTTGGTCAGACTGTAGTTGGAATATGGTGGTGTAGTTTGGGAGTCACATTTGGGTTTCAAATACGGAGGGGGTTTTCAAAGGTGAGCAGCTAGTACAGAGTTGTTAACTGATGTGATAAAGGAGCTGGATTGGGAATAATTGGAAGTCAGAAGGAGGGATAAAGACGAATATTGGTACCGGTATGAGGCTTTGGAAGATATTGGTTGAATTAGAAAGGAAAAATACGACCATGAGCACAAGTTAGCACTATTTTATGCATAAGGGAGTGGGATATTTTTTTATGAAGGGATTCATGGATTGGAATAAATTACCAGAGAAAGTGACTAATTTACCAAAAAAGCTGAAATAATTTTAAATTAAAATTTGTAAGAGGCATAAGGAAATGGGGGAATTTCCACTTGAAGTATCTAAGAGTAGAAAAAGAAGAAATATGTAAATAGCCACAGCAGCAAGTGATTCCAATTAAATTAAGGGACACTGATGAAGTGCAACATTGTATTTTGTCCACTGCTGTTCATTATTCTAATGAAAGATTCAGTTCTTGATATAAAGTAAGAGGTTGGGCTGTCAGCAGGTGACAGAATGCTGTATAATATGATTACATTTAAGATTGTGAGCAAATGAAAATGGATCTAAACTATAGAATACCAAACAGCAGCAAGGGGGAGGGGTCCCTCCTCCCTTAGGGGGGCATGAGGTGCGAGGTGGATTCTACGTCCACGTGGACAATTCCCTAGCTCTACACCATTGGAAGTACTGTGTATACTTCACCACCTCCGAGTTTAAAATCTTTATTCTAACACCACATAGCAAGCTTCCTCCGAGATGTCATTGTTAGTAATGAGAAGTACATATTTATCTTTATCTTTTTAATAATAAAATTTTGATGGAAGAAGGGAGTGTAAGAAAAATGTTTTGGAACCCCTGATCTAGACAAAAAAGAATTTCCGGTTGATAAATTTGAATGAAAAATGCCAAGAAGAATCAACTTACTATATATACAGATAGGAAAACGTTTTGTATGCTTATTCAGTGTGGAAATGCTTGTTGAAGAAATCAAATTTAAATACCTGAGAATAACAGTTGATTGTAAACAAATAGGGGGAGCACATTGGAATTGTTTTAGGTAAAAGGTTTGATGTATTCAATCTGTTGCAGAGGATAATGAGAGGATGAATGGAGTAAGAAATGGGTTTAAAAAAAATGGTCAGGTCATTTTTATAGTATTAAGAGAAGATATGGGATCCACATTGCGAGTATCAAATGCTGGAGCTAGAAGGGTGCAGAGGAGAGCGAAAGAGGACAGCTAGATTTGTCCGAATATTACCAAAGGATGCACTTGGCAACTAAAGTGATAAAAGTCAACCTGAATCTTTTCCTTTTTTTTTTTTTTTTTTTTGCTTCTGGCCTTATACCCCATTTACATCTATGTTACCAGAAAGCGGAAAGGACTGGAAGGCAAAGAGCAAAAAGTAACCATCCCAGAATTCATCTGGTGTGATTTCAGGAAACCATGGAATGCCAAAATATGGATGTAGAGATAGTTTTGAAATAATATTGATAAGATATTTAGAAACGGCATGTGGAAGGGAAGAAAACCGTGACAAATTATCAACTGATTTCAGGGGGTAGGAATGTTTTTATTAGTTGTCAGGGGATTAAAGGATTGGAACAAATTATACAAAAAATTAGTAAATCATATACCTTAGAGATTAAGGATTTTATGGAGGGGAAAAAAAAATTAGGAAAACAATTACGTATATAAGGAAATTGCCAGTGGGGCATTAACTTCGACTCAATTGCAATTAATGTTTTTAATGATAATTGCAGTCTAGTCCCTTACTGAAAGATTTTTTGTTTCTACGTTATTCTACATTTATAAACTGATACACTTATACACTTTTTTCATTCAGCATATAACAGACCTCCATTAGTCTCTCATATTTGCCACAGTAGATTTTGGGCTTTCAGCAATGTAAACCTGCAGTCAGAAGGGCTACTTGGTACAGGCAATATGACTTGCTAGAATAGAAGAGTGGGTCTTCCAACTTTAGAAATGCAGTGATAGAGCCCACTCACCAACAATTCTTATGCTAGAACATTTTAGGTTACAGATTTCTGGTGATGTGATGAGGAAAAAATTAAAGGGGCACCAAATAAAAATTCTAAAAAGGTATAAATTGTTAAGTGAGAAATTGTGAGGAGTTTTAAATAGGAACAATAGAGCTTGTATAGATGATAGGAGGATGTAATATTTTACCATGCCTAGAAATATTTAGATTATGTCTAGAGTTGTTTACATTATTACCACAAATGTACCACAATCATATGGTTCTAGTTTAAAAAATGAGGGAAGAAATAGGCTACAAGTACCAGGCAAGTTTGTGGGAATCCTTTTATCCACCAGAAACACAGGAAAGAAAATGGTGGTCCTGTAAAACATTTAAGAGATATTCATGTAAATCTCAATAGGCAAGGCATTTATCGTAAACAAGTCTAGGAAGGCATAATTGATAATGTAGAACTTCAGAAACTGGTAGTTCACTTGGAATGTATAAGAAGAAATTGCTAGCCATGTAAGTGCACACATACTTGTGGTAACATGTGGCTGGAGTTTGGGTGCAGGATAAAAAGTAGTTAATGGAAGGAAGACATGACCAATATCATAAAATGGCACTTTTCAGGCACAAGGGATTGCGAAAGTATGGGTATGGGACTCTGGATCTGAAATAAAGTGGAAGGTGCAGAAAAGACATTCTTCAAAAATTGAAAGGATTTGAAGTAAAAAGTTGTGTACTGTGAATTTTATTGCTAGCAGGGAATAAACTTTGTTCAGTTAATACTAGTAATATTCCACAAAATTATAACAGGTGATCATTTGCTTTATTAATACTTCACACTTGAAAGCTTAAGTCAGATGCATAGTCTTTCATCATACTGGGAAGCCATGGTTGGAGCAAAAAACAGCATTTTAGTATTACCAATTGGTGATAATTTCAGTTAAGTAAGGAAGGTAGGTAGGTAGGTAGGTAGGTACTCACCTGACCCATCATACCGAGGAAAGCCCATGTCTTGAAAGTTCTTAGTGGTATACTCACAAGATATTCATGGAAAAAGGCACTTGTGAAGAACACCATCACACTTGCCGACGTTTTTCCATACCCCATTTCAACAAGAGGTAAATACAGATGTCTGAAACAGGTAACATATATTCCTTTAACTTCATTTTTCAACTGCAAGACTGCAAGTTCAGATAAAACTACTGCATTAGGAAAAATAATTGAAAGTTAAATATAGCTGCATTTCATTAAGATGGTTTAAGGAGCATGAGATATGAACTTTTAACCTATAGTGACAAGCTTGTACCTTCCTAACCAATATCATTTGAAATTCTAGGAATATTTCGAGTGAAGGGCAGAATGTGGCAGTAAGCAGTCCTACACTTTCACAACTTAGTGAGAAGTTCATTATATTGTAAATGAATTTCAGTTCTAATTTGCATTTTTTTTCTTTTTTTCCACAGTAAAACGTGATAGTTATTTTTTTATGATTATTAACAAGAAGTCTAAGTTCCTGTAACTGCCTGCACAAGGTCACATGGGTCTACCACTGCCAATATATTTGTTGACAAACCCCAGAAACCCAGTTTTAATTACTTTCCACCTCTCAGTAACTGGACTTTTTCTTGGCATGTGATCTCTTAAACCTTTGCAACTATCCAAAAAAAAAATTGCAAAATCTTATCTTTTCCAAATTTTTACAGAATATAGCTCTGAATATTCTGAATTTTTCTTATTACAACTTTTGCTAAATTTCATTTTCTTAATTATTTCATAATTATTCAAAGAATTTGCCATCTTCTTGTTATGAAACTTTATGAAAACACAAAATTTAACCCTTAAAGCACTTTATGTGTAAGACCCCTAATTACCTCAGCTTTAATAGTACTTCCATTTCTTGAAGCTTCTTAACTGAACAAATACGAGTAAAAATCTTATCTTTCAACAATTTCCTCATCTTCTCTGCCACTATGACAAGCATTTCCAAGTTAATTATTTCCCCTTAATTTTTCAATGTAAAAGTATCACATTTATTTTTCTTTTTGATTTTATTATTCTAAACTGTTCATATGTATGATGCAATACCTGAACATTAGAGAAAGTCATTTTGTAAAGCATGAAGACCATGGGCACACTGTGTGTATATAAATAAAAAAAAAAACTGACACAGTTGTAAAATGATATAGACTGAATGCCAAGAGGCTCCAAGAGACAATGAATAAACTTAATGGAATGCTCTCCATGAAAGCATTTTAAGATGTGAAATCAAGATAAATGGTTTGGCTGACATGAAAGCTGCTTGGTGGAAGTTGCTGCCCATTCTTGGTATTTTAAAATGCAGGCATGAAGAGGGAAAATCCTGATGCAGTTAGTTGCAAATTACTGCTGTTATGTTATGTGATGACCTATGAGAAGCAAGGACTCATGGCTTCAACACCGAGTGTTCCTGGGGAAAGAACTAGGTGGAAAAAGGGGATTCTGTTCTTAACCACGATTCTCACTGGCCCTACAAGTGGCCTTCTGCTAGCCAATGCACAGCTGGACTCAAAGTCTAAACTTCAGCACAGAAGCATCACAGCTCAAGGATACTACGACATGGCTCACCGGATCGACTTCATACTGCAACGGTAACCTAAGCACTGAATGCACTAGACATTGGGAACATTCTTCTCAAAAACCCCAAGTGTGACCCAGAGATCTCACTTGCTTCTGACAGTTGTAAAAATTAATGTTTCCTATAAATTATTGTCTGTCTGTTGTAATTTTGTTTACTGAAAAAGTTTTTGTTTAAGAAATCCAAATGGTTATAAACTATCTCCATTCCAGTCTTAATAAAATATTGTAAGCCAAAATTCATTCCACCAATCTGCACAATCCTGCAAACAAATGTCAATGCATTTGGCAGCTTTATAAATTTTAGTTATGGCAAAATGATCTTTTAGCTGCAACGTATCCAGCATAATATGGACTCTCAAATTTAAATTTTCAGTTAAAACTTTCATAGAGAACATTTTGCCCCTAATAAACGTAACTTTTTTCACAAACTAATATTAAGAGTCTTCATTTCTTCCATTTCTATTCCCTTTTTTTTTTACTTGTAAAACACTAAAACACAGTTCAATATTAAAAGCCACATAATTACATTTTCAGATGATAATGTTGGTATGTAAATTAGTGTGGCTTTAGATATTGGACTGCGTGAATACGAAAGTGATTTGGAATGTGATAATGTCTCTTTAGTGAGGTGTGCACATTGTTCACATCCACTTTGTTTTAACCACTTCATCGAAATCTCGCATCTGCACTTTGAGGACTAATTATAATCACTATCGGATGGGTGGTACTGCTGTTTATGCATGTTTTGTACTATATTAAGTACTTTAAGCAGAGTGTTTTTGGCACTGTTGATTGAAAATGATACACCGACGTCATTGAATTGATATCTTGTTACTTTGCTTCTTTCTATTAAAATGTTACTTGAAGTAGAATGCAATGTTCTGCATGGAAATGACACCACTGTTTTGTTTACGATTACTTGTTATTCTAAGCATATTTCAGTATGGTTCCGAGCATTCGTGGTCAGAGGTATCCCATGTTAGTATTGTTTACAGTTTCAAATACTTGGCTTCCAACCTAATTTTGGATAACCAATGCATCAAACACTATTCTGTTCCCAAAATCAAAACACTGTCTGCATGTATACTGCCTCACTGCCTGTCTCATTGTTCTACTTTTTATATGATCCTCTTAACATAGGTCTTATCGGTATCGGATCGTTTCTTTGTGTATCTATCGGCCTTCGTATTTCTTTTAGATTATAATCAGTCACCAGGGATACATGTCCCATTTTAAACCTTTCAGAACTTTAACCTTCAAACTTATTCCTATAAACTTCTAATTAAATAATAATAAACTTTCATACGATTCATTGATATTTATTCCAGTTGCATTTCATTAATATGTATCCTAAGAATACAAGGTCCTTTTATCACAGTAACTATCATCAACTCGAAGGCATACACTAACTTCCACTCTCGCTCGCTCTCCCTTGTTACTCTGGTTGTTACCATGGCTACGAATTTATCCCAGAGTTACCTTCAGTCTTTTAAAGTTTCTCTAATAAACTCTTTATACCACACCATCCCTAGCTTCATGTCTTAATCACTATCCATCACTACTTCCCCTGCCCCTGATAAAAGCCAAATCCTCTCAATCCCACCAAGCTGACTACACTTTGGTAGTCTGGCTACATCAGCATCTTTGGTACTTACAGGTAGACAAAGCCAATAAGTAATTTTTTTATTTATTTTTTTTTTTACATATTTTGTGGTATCTGCCATTGTAACATGGGCGTATCATCCCCCCCCCCCCCGAAGAAAAATTAAGTTGCCATCAGTACACTTCGGCAAGACCTGGCTCAGCAGCACTTTGTGAGAGGAAAGATTGATTGGATTATGCCTGATGAATGTGCATCAAAATTTTGTGAAAGAACTCCATGAGAGAATGAGAAATAAAGATATTGAAAAATTTTCTAAGAATCCGAAACGATTAAAGTTTACATAAACTATAACTGAGTTAAGATCTTAATTTACTATGAAGTAGGTTCTTAGATTAAATGATTGGATTACTATATCAATTAATAATAAAAATAGTTTCCTCAGTAGTTTTGGGTTCCATTTTGTAAGAAATAGTTGTGTTTCAGTGCCCCACTCCACTTCCTCGAAACCAATGAGTTGCCCCCCCCCCCCTCTAGCTCTGATACACCCTTGAATTGTAAATTCATTTTTTCTTAAGACCTGATTATGTTAAAATACCAAACATTTCATATAATGAAAAGGTATGCAGTATATTTTTTTTTTTTTTTAACTTCAGCACACTCATTGCATTTTTTATATGCCCAAAGCAAATGAAATAGGGTTAAGTGTCATTTCATGACCATAATGGGATTTGAACCAAAGATCTTTAGTTTTCAAAACAAATATTGCAACACTGAGTATCCCAATTTCCCTACTTTGCACAATAACTGATGGTTTTATCAAAAAACAAGTATCACCGAGTATGGTGGGTGAGCAGTTAGCGCTCTGCCCTTACATTCGGGAGGACGCAGGATTGAATCCCCGTCTGGGCATCCAGATTTGGGTTTTCCGTTGTTTCCCCACATCACACCAGGCAAATTCCGGGACGATACCTTCAAAAGGCCATGGTCAAATTCCTTCCCATTCCCCAATCCCAATCCACCTCTAACGACCTCGATGAGGCATGAAGCATAAGGGAAAGCAAGTATTATTCCTTTCCAATTAAACAGAGTATTTCTAAAGCTATACAATTTATAAAATTAGAATATATAGAAACAATGATTTATATTGATCAATTACAATGTATTGTAAAGCTACAAACATAACTATCTATACAAAATGTGTTTTAAAATTACAGAATACCAGAGGAAACATTTCAGAACTAATAGCATTACATACTGAAACTAATTTATCTAACAAAACAAATTATTTTCTATGCTAAAATCCCAAATGACTTGACAAAATACTTTAATTTTTTGTTTGAACTCCACCTGTAGAACTTAACATTTTAATAGCAGAAATAACGATGGAACATGAAACATTACTGTAAGGTCATTTCAACTGCTACAAGTGTAGGCAAAAATTCATTTCATTCCAAAACTGAAAGTAGGTGTGTTTCAGGAGTAAACAAAATACTTTTAGGGACCCTTTATCATGGTAGTATAACATCTATGTTAAAGCATCATGCTTTGGAATATCTAGCAGCACATCTGTTTCAATTATACTCTGTAAAAACCTCAGATTATATGACTGGAAATATTTTCTTGGATAAATCAGAAATGTTTGGTAAAGTGTGAATTTGATACCTTAATCCATCAAAGCATCTAGAGAGCAAATTATAGCTCAATATTTTGTATCAGGAGCTAGAAGATGAACTAAACATTACTAATATACAATACATTTCTAACAGTTGACAAAAAAAACTTACTTCAAAATCAATCTTTACTTACCTTACAGCCCACCTATGGACAGGAGTATTCCATGTTCTCCAAAATGTATCAATATTGTTAGAATTCCACCAATCATTATAGAAATTTCGATCAGCAAAATGCATCAGCTCACCAACAAGGTTTAATGTAGAATGAAATGATAGGTAGAAAAATATCAGCCATATTAAATGATTTGGGATCTAAAAACAAGGAAAAATAATTAATTCAAAACAAAACAACAAATCGAATACATTCTAAAATTACTTCTACTTACAGCAAGTTTTAAAAGACGTTCAGTGGCTTTTGCAACATCCATATTCTGGAAACAAAATTTAGTTTGTTATTTTAAAATATATATGTATTTTCATAATTCAATATAATCACATGACAACTGCATACTTACTGAGAAAGGAATCAGTGAATTCTTCACTGATGGAATGATCCATTGTTGAAACAGTGACATCATAACTTGGAAACCAACTATCACTTCAATGATACGCTTTGCTAAAAACCTGAAGGAAAAATTTGTATATTCATTTCTTTCACCTTAAAAAGGCTCCATTTATTCCTACTTTTTACGAATAATTGTATTTTTTTTCAATGGTAATTTATAAAAATATTTCCAAAAATAAGTTTCCCCGAGACTTAATTTCTAATAGCAACTATATCAGCTAAAATTCATATAATATAATTTTGACTATTTCAAAGAACAAGAAACGAATCACCTGTGTTCAGATTCCTTATACCAGATTACTCTATAGCATTTGGTAGATACAGTATTATTGGTTTTAAGGGCTTCACTACTAAATATTAATTCTGTTCAAAAACAAAGGTCAATCAAAACATCAGTAGGTTTCTCAAAGCCAGTATTATAATGCTTGGGGATTTTTGATCATATTTTATAACAACTTGTATGCTTTTGATACACTGAGGAATTACACAATTGAGGTTATTAACCAAAAGATTGTGAAATGTGTGTTTTTTGTTTTTTCTTGTGATCATCTGGCCCTCCTAATGACAGGTCTTTTTTTCTCTATCCTCTCATAGTTTAAAGAAAACTTGAGTTATAAAAAGATGAAGATAATAAAACATTTTTAAATTAAATGGAACCACTTTTGTGTCTTCTGAAAAAATAATTTGCCATTAATGTTAAATAATGAAATAGTGAAGCATCCTGCCATCTGTAGCTTCGATTCTCATTTTCTTAAATTAAATTAATTGCAAGTGCATGCTCCAATTGCATTTTGCGTATGCACCCACTCTTTCCCTTTCCTGTACTTACTCATTTATCCCGCTGCAAATTTCAACTTTAAATTCTTTCAGTGTTTTTGGTAATTTATTCATCATCTCTTATTAATTTATTAAATCCCTAACCCCCTTACCAACGAAAAACTCTTCCCACCCCCTTGTGCCTGATAACGAGTGCCAGCTTGTGTCAATGTCATTTCCCTTCCAAGCACTACTCCCCATTCTTACACTAATCTTTCCACACCTTATCACAAATATACATCTTGTATACTCTCATGACGTCATCTTTGTATCTTCCTATGAATCCTTTACCAGCTGCTTTATCATATTGGTTATCGATTGTGTTCTACAGTAATTTCCAGAAAAATCTAGCAGTCCTTTGCACCCCTTCCAACTCCTGTATATGATACCTAAATATTAAGTCACATACTACACCACCATATTCAGGCAATGGTCTGACCAAAGTATCGTAATCCAATTCCCTTACTTCTCTGGTACATACCCAGATTACTCTCTCCAACAATAGGATTTTTGAACCTTTTTCTACTACCTGCCCTCCATATCCTGCCTAGTTAATCTTGTTATTAAATATTATGCCAAGGTATTTACATTTCAAGTCTTCAAAAAACTTCTATTTTTTATTTATTTATTTATCAATCTTGTTTCATGGATCCCCACCTTAGTCAGCCTTCAGTATTTTATCTGTGAACCTAATAATCTGATTCTCTTTGTATTTATCTTCATCCCATGTTGACCTAACCATCAAACTATCCTGTACAGATCACTCTGGCAGCTGTCCAGTGTTTACCATCTTGATCTTATTATATAACATTATGTCATCTGCAAACACCATCAATATAATCATTCATTAGAAGAACAAATAGAAATGGTCCCATTATGCCACTCTGTGGAACTACCATTTTCACTTCGTCTTTTGATACCGTATTTCCTACTCCAAATGTTTCCTTTCTCCTTTCCAAGGATTCTTCTATGCAGCAAATCACTTTTTCATCCACTCCAATGTTTTCACCTTATTTACCACCATTCTATGGCTCCACTGTCACAAGCATTTTTGAAGATCTAGTGCTACACTATTTGGCATCTCCTGCCTATATCATCTGAAATATCTTTAATATAGTGTACAAAATGAGATTTGCATGAATATCCTTATCTAAAGCCATGTTGTCAACTTTAAACTCACTCACGTTCCTCACATACATTTCTGATGTGGTTGCATATCGATCTCTCCATTAATTTACAAATGTGATGACTTGTCGGATGGTTGTTGTGTATAGTCTGTACTTAGTCAAATTAGTCTTCACATTAGCTAAGACTTTCGACTTATTCTTCTTGCACCACGCCGTTAGTCTTCTGTACTTGTCTGACACCTAAACAAATTATATGTGGACTTCATTGGGAATGGAGAATCATACAGGCTTTACACTAATCGAAAAAATGCTGAAGTCACTATACTTGACGTTTATTGCAACATTTTAGTAATCTGTCACAAGAAAAATACATCTGCGACTCCACATGATGTAATGCCAGCAAACTAGGGTATGTTTTAGTAATTATCCTACAACATGTAGAAGAACGAGAGTTTTGGCGAGTACTAGCAGCTCGATCGATATTGACCTGAGGCTGGACTTGTCACTCTCACAGATCGGAAATGAATGGGGAAAGTTACAAGTTGTTTGCTGAAAAGTGATCTTGGCTATGTGTGCAATTCTGACACATACATAAGATTTCTGCTGAACTAATGGCAGTATTTCTGCTCAGCATTTTACTGTACGTACGCCTTTGCTCGGACTTGACAAAGTAAAATACAAGATTTTAATATAATAAAAATTTGTCCCTTACACAAATCACTGAGGTCAAACTAATTTGCCTATAATTTTATACCCTATTTGTCACCCTCCTTTATTTACCAACACTACTATCACATAATTACATAGTCTTTCTCGGCATTGAGAATATAAATATTGTTCTTGGGTGACTAGCCGAGTTATAGGAGTGTTATTACACAATATTTCGGCACTCTCAATCACCAGAAGATGGCGCCAATGATTGAGAGCACAGAAATATTGTATAATTATAACACTCCTATAACTCTGCTAGTCACCCGAGAACAATGTTTATATACTATCACACTTTTACCCTCCTCTGGTAAGCAGCAAGTATCTAGACTCAATGTTTCAGGATGAGGTACAATGTCACAGCCTGCTATCTTTAATAGAGCTGTATGCTTATTGCTTTATGCTTTTTGAACTTTTAGTTCCTTCATGATGTTAGGATGAATTTCAAATTTTTTAGTCTGCTCATTCCTTTGGGGCTAAGCTCATTCAGCCATTCACATGCTCCCATTCCTGAATCGTACCTAATGGTCTCACTAAGCCAGTTACTTAAAATCTGACTTTCTTTTGCGCTTATTGCATTACACGTAGTTAACGTCATTAGAGGTTGGAAAGGATTGGGGGGGGGGCAAGAAAGTGGGAGTAAGGGGAAGGAAGAGGAAGGAAGGGGAAGGAATTTGACCTTGGCCTTTTAAAGGAACCATCCCAGCATTTGCCTGGAATGATTTTGGGGGAACCATACTGTCTTTTTCAAATCCTAAGTAACTTCTCCACTCTTAACTATAATTGTCTCAACATCCACCGTTCCCCTCAGTTTTCTAACAGCCATAGAAATTTCTAGATTCATCTGTCCGTGGTCCCCCTGCACCAATAATATTCTTCATAACCCCATCTTTAGCCATCTTCTTTGCTGTTATTAATTCCTTGCTTAGTTGTTTCAGTATTCCATACCACCTTGCTTCTCATCAAAAGCAACAGAGAAGCTGAAAAGATCCATCCCTCAATATGTGCACAAATTATTGCTCCAAGACCTAAAATTATTTCTCAAAATCAAAAGCAAGCTGGAAAAAAAAATCAATTCTTTAAAATTATTTTCTTTGGTTGGGTGCTAAATTAACATATACAAATGAAAATGTAATAATATTCATTTGTGTATGTTAATGCTAAGACTAATACTATCCTAGTGATAAGCGAATATTATTTTCAGTCCAACAGTTTTCAAGTAGTCCACGAGTCAAAGCCTGTACATATGAGGTCTGAACAAAAAAAAAAAAAAAATTCTTAAGAAATATTTATTAATTGATCAGGATCAGTTTTGAACCCTCAAAGTAATTTACTCAAATATAGTACACTTGTGTTCGCACTTTTTTAAATATTGAAAGCACTCTAGGATTTCTTTTCAGTATAGCATTTAACTCCTTCAGTGATTCTGTTTTATCTTGTCAACAGTGGAAAAAGTCATTTTAAGGTTCTCTGCAACCTCTGAAATAGAAAACAAAAAAATCACAGGGAGATGTGTCAGGCAAATGTGGTCGATGAGGCAAAGCAAGTTTTGTTTTTTTGTACCAAAAAATCGTCAACCAGGTGTGAGGTGTTAACAGGAGTATTATTGTGAACAAATTTCCACGAGTGGCTTTGCCACAATACTGGGCATTCAACAGATTGCTTTGTGAAAATGTCACTTAACTTCCAGGAAATATTCCTTATTACTGGTACGACCATTTTTCAGGATCTCATGATCCACAATGCCTTTGTAATCAAAGAAAACAGTAAGAAGAATTTCTTTTGGCTTTAGCTCTTCAGGCACAGTCCATTGGGATAATTTGACCTTGCCTTCAGTTTCATACCCATACACCCATGTTTCATCACCTGTTACTGCTGTTTTAAGAATTTCTGACTTTTCAGCAATTCTTGAGCAATTTCTTTGCAACATCGTTTTCGTTCAAAATTCAGAAATTTGGAACAAACTTTGCTTCCACACATTTCATGCCCACAACATCAAAAAAAAAAAAAGTAGCTGGCATGTGCTAGCTGATATTCTGGCATGATCAGCAACATCTCTAATAGCGATTTTTTTCACTTGTTCAACATTTTCAGTCATTGTTTTAGGGCATTCAGGGCAGACGTCACCTTCAACATCAAGACTCAATGACCCTCTTAGAAACATCTGTACCGCTCAAACTAGTTTCACTCATAGTAGATTCACCAAAAGCTACCATTGACATTTAGAATCTGGCACTGTGCTTTATTACCTTTTACAAGCAAAATTTTAAACAAATTTTCTGATCCAGTTCACTGAGAACACCAAAACACATTTAACCTCTTCAACTGTCAAAAATAAAATAAACATTCAAAATGCCTGCAAATTGTAATATACTTCAGGAACATGTCTACAAAAAAAATTAAAATCATGTTTATAAAGCCACTGAATTATAAAAATGTGTTATATTTTGTTCTGACCTCGTACATTATTCTTAATTACAACCAATTGCCAAGTCTTTTTCTTTATGCTTTTGAGTGAACTCTTGCCTATGTGACTAAGAATATGCAAAAATCACATCACAGTTTATCCCATAGCCAATTCTCTGTTGTAGCATACATATCGAGTGACAAAAATAAAGAATGTTACTCAACTTTCATATTTCTGCACAAAATGGAGTGGAAAGGAAGAAAGTGTTATTCTCCACTCATTTGTAATGCATTTTTTAGCATTTAGCATAATTTATACACAAAATGTTCCATTTCTGGGAACCACTTCTATAAGAAAAAGTGTACCTTGCTTCCATTCAGGAATTTAAATTTAGTGTGTTGGCCTTGAATGTTCTCAACTTTGGCTATAGACTATTCTGTGCATTTATCTCTGTATAACAAGCTTACAGTATCTAGTAGATTTAAGGGAATGATAAAAATTTTCAAGCAAACTGCCTATAGACAAATTTAAGAACTCCTCAATACTGTATAACAAACTTTATGTAGAACTAGTTTTGATCTGAATATTAGCATATCCTAAATTAATCAATGATAAACACAGTATAAATTTATAGTCCTTAAGATAAATAATTCACCTTAGCTAACTTTCAATTACCTTTTTCTTATGCGTGTAGTTCTTGGCAAATTTAGCTCATAGCATAATGAAGGAACGAAGACAAAGTAGCAAATGTCCCCGATGTTCAAATTATCTGGATACTGCACAATATTACTGTCTTGAATTTCAGATTTATGCTTTATTGTGCCATTCATTTCACCTACAGATTCTGAATAGGAATATTTTTTAAAAAACAGTGAATCTCATCTTTAGATTGTAGTTTATTTTAAACTAAGTTTAAAACTCACCAAAATTCTGGAACGATAAGCTCTGCCTCCTCAAGTGCATTTTGTTTCTTGCCCTATCACTTCGACACCATAGGTTAACTTGAACATATGACCAAAGCTTTAAGAACAATATTGAGTATATCATGCATACAGCAGTTGCACCAACTGTAAAACATTAATATAATAAATTAAGCTTTTAAAAATGTGTGTTCAATATTTAAAGTTCCTTCTTTAATAAATAATTTTGACACAAAATTGTGATGAATATTTTACTCCACCAATGTCTAAAATATGCTTAAAATAAAATTTCATCAAGAACTGTCACCATCTGCAGCACACTACGTGAAGCCAGATAGAGATTATAGGTCATTAGTTTGTAGAGGGGAGACAGGAGGAAAAGCGGTTTCCTGCATAGGCGCCAATTTGATACCGTAGTGTAGATTTCTTGTATATACAGCCTATCCATCCCGATAAGTTTCTTTATCATCATAAAGAAGGATAAACTTCATTATCAAAGTGATGAATTTTCATAACGAAACATTTTCAAAACATTCTTTATACTTTACCTATCCAATTCAAATTTTCACATTTTACTAACTCCAATTTTCCTGGTATTCCTAAATTCCATGCATTGTTGCCATAAAGTGTAGTGCACCATACATAAAGTATTAATAAGTTATTTCCAAGTCCCAGATCAGTATTCGCCTTTTCTCCATGAAACTCTTCACTGGTGTTCGGCTAATTGCATCTTTCCTAGTTGAGTTATCAGCTTCAATTTTACTCCCAAAGTAACAACTTTTGAATTGAATAATTAACTTAAATGGTGTGCAATGTTGTGGTGGCAGTTTCTAGTAATCTAATTATCCCTTTCTAAATGTTAAAATAACTCCCTCACCCCTCCCCCCCCCCCCCCCCCCCAGCTACTGTGATTTACAAATTTTATTTTTAAATTCCTTTAGCATTTTTGGTAAATTATTTAATCCCCTTAGTAATTTATTCAAATTACCCACAAAAGAAAATTTCTCACTTTCTTATGCATGAAATAGTATGCCAGCTTATGCCTATGGCCATCTTTTCCCTTCCCTATACTACTCTTAATTCATCGGGCCATATCCTTCCAAGCTTCATCAACATACACCTTTTACATTCCCAGCACTCTCGTCACCCTTCTGTCTTCCAGTGTCTCCCAATTCAGCTCCTGTACCATATCAGTTACAGACTTGGTCCTGCGGTAATTTCCACCAACAAATCTAGCAGCTCTCCTTTGCATGCCCTCCAACTCATGTATTTGATAACCAAAATGTGGGTCTCCAACTACACCATACTCTAGCAATTTCTGACCAAATTTTTGTAACCCAATTCTCTAACCTCTCAAGTACATCCTCTCATCACCCTATCAAGTAAATGATAGGTTACAAAATCCTACCATCTGCCCAATGTATTCTGCCAGGTTGAGTATCAACAAATGTTATGCTAAGATATGTGCACTTCAAAAGGCAATTCTGTCCCTACCCTATAATCAAACAACCATTATTTTTTTATCTGTGCACCTAATAAGCTGACTTCTTGGGATTTATCTCCATTCAATTTTGATCCTGTTATGTAACACTGTCATCTACTAACACCTAAATTCTGACTATTCTGTGTTACATCAGATACTATTGTTATATTTAACCTACAATTATTGTATAATTTCAGCTACTTTTTAATAACATGCTACAATTATTTAAACTAAAAAGTTTATAGCAAAATCAAAACTCTTATAAAATACTCACACAAGCTAAATGCACCAGATTTAGCATTAATTACAACCATAGGAATCAACACCAATACAACTAGGTTCACAACCTGAATAAATATTCCAGCAGAGTTAGAAATGATTTCCTGAAAAACATTAAGTTCATAAATACATGATCGTAAATTAATAAAGAAATCAAGTTCATAAATACAGGATTGTAAATTTATAATGAAATCAATTGAATAAATTACACGCATCACTAACACAACTAGATTATGTCATTCACTTAAAATCTTTATCATGCAATAAAATTGGAAATATCAGCTTTCAGTGACAGGCTTTACAAGATTAGTATATTTATATCTGAAAATGTAACTTTTGCAAAAAGGTGTTCTTAACATCATTCTACTGTACTCTTTGGGAGCTTCCATAAACCACATAGCTCCATTTTGGCCTCCTGTGAACCCGCCTCCCCCTCCCCCACATGGCTTTTGCCTCTACTCCCCCTCCATGTAGCTTTTTTTTGCTATTGATTCCAGAAGATATTTTGTACCATTTTCTCTTGTCAGACTTTTGTAAATTACATACAGAGATAGTTAAATAACAAAAATAAATATTCACACGCTGTTTTGTGTTCTGTATCTTAATTTAACTGTGACAAATAATATAATTAAGAAGCTACGTGGCTTCACTTGGAACACTCCCCCCGTCCCCCCTCTTGATAGAGCCATGTAGTTTATGCACGCTTCCTTTACACTAGGAAAAGTAATCAACAGCAGTGAACGTCAGCTTCCCTTACCATACAAAGACATGCATAGCATGTCATGCTAGTCACTTTAGCTTCAATAATGGTTAAAACCTTGAGCTTCTCCATGACTGAAAAAGGAATTGCAAAACTGATAGTTTGGTATAACAGTCATTTTGAGAATGTCCATAAACTACATGGCTTAGTCACGGGCAGTAGGGTTTGAATTCAATGTTACACCTGGCTAGATGTGGGGTGGCAATCCAACCCATTTAGCTTTTTCATTCATTTTATTTGTCATGGTTGAAATAAGGTGCAGAATACTCGACATCATGTGGATATTTCAGTGATTTAATTATCTTCATATTTTGGATGTACTATTTACTAAGAGCTGCAAATAAGTGTAACTTGAAGTCTCAGTATTTAGATTGCACAGGCCCAGCACATTTCAACTAACCAACATGCGATTACAGTTCATATTGTTTTAAAATTATGAAAAAAGTAGTTTTGATTCAAATTGTGAGGGTGTAACCACATATTTCATCATTGGTGAAATAATTCTAATCTTTGTGACAAGTGAATTTTAGTGCATCTTTAATTATAGTGCATGCTGATGGGTTATTTCAAGTTCAAACTGTGATATAAAATGTCACTGAACAATAAACTATGAGGCTTATAGGAAATTTTCTTCATTGAGTTTTCATTATCCAAAACTGTCAGGGAGGACAAAGAATAATTACCTGGTAATACAGAAGAAACTATGGCAACTGAAACTAGATGCAGCTCCCCTTAGATTTTTTTTTATGTGGCTGGTATAATTGTTCTATTTTATAACAAATAAACAATGATGAATGAGTTACAAAATTTTTAGTAACAAGTCAAGAAGAAAAGTATCAATGACTATACCTGAAAAAGAGGTTATCCTAACAATTGATCATTTTCTGGATGACTAGTGTCCCCATTTCATTCAGAATATTTGCAATTGTAGAAAACTGTATATAAAGCAAATATCAGTCCTGCTCATTGTATACACAGTGATTTTACCAATAATAGAAAGAAAACAGCACAAATTGACTTCTGGAAATACGTAATAGGGAAGAAATCTATATGACACACGGAGAAGGAGATTGAGATTGAGTATCAAGCAAAATGTCATGAAGGGGAGGGATGGAAGGGGGGTACAAAAAAACCTGAAATTGAGCTATGTACCGGTAGTTTATGGGCACTTCCTTATACTTCATTGCTAAAGAACAATTTGTTCATTATGTATACGCCATAGTTAAATGTCTGCAGATCGCTAGGCTATTTAATATGATGCATTGCCACAGAGGGATAAGAAAATTTAATGTTTCTCAGTAAGTAAGCATGAAATTAAGATTAAAAAAAGCCAGTTGTTTAATATTTGTATGCACATAATATGAGGGCGGTCCAATAAGTTCTTAGCCTACATAAGAAAAAATTAAAATTTTGGAACAGTGGAGATTTATTTTTCAACAGTCTCCTTTTAGCTCGATACACTTGACCCAGTGATGCTACAACTTCTTTAATGTATCTGAAAAATACATTTTCTGGAGATCTGCAAAATAGGCCTCTGTGGCGGCGATAACCACCTCATTCGACCCAAATTCCTGCCGGGCAAGTGTCTTCAAGTTTGGAAACAAAAAAAAAGTCGCACGGGGCCAAATCTGGAGAATATGGTGGATGGGGCAGCAGTTTGTAACCCAATTCGAACAATTTGGCCATGACAATGGTGGAGGTGTGAGCTGGTGCGTTGTCATGGTGGAAGAGCACTTTTTTCTTCACCAAATGGGGCCATTTTTTCTGCAATTCAGCATCGAATTGGCCCAATAATTTGGCATAGTAAAGCCCTGTGATCATTTTGCCCTTTTCTAGGTAGTCTGTGTAGATCATACCTTATGAATCCCAGAAAACGGTGGCCATCACCTTTCCGGCCGATGGTACAGTCTTCGTCTTTTTCGGAGCACGTTCCCCAGGTAAAGTCCACTGTTTTGTCTGTTCCTTGGTCTCTTGTGTGTACCAGTGGATCCATGTTTCGTCAATTGTCACGTAACGATGCAGAAACTGCTTTGGATTGTGCTTAAACAGCGTCAAACACTGCTGTGAAGTGGTCTCACAGTTGCGCTTGTTCGGAGTGAGAAAATGCGGCACCTGTCGCACAGACAGCTTTCTCATGCCCAAAATTTCATGCAAGATATGACCCAAATGGTCTTTCTGAGATGCCTACTGTTCCAGTAATCTCACGCACCTTCAATCGGCGGTCTGCCAATACTAGATAATGGATTTTTGTCATGTTATCCTCCATGGTAACCGTTTTCAGGGCACCTGGGCATGGCTCATCAAAAACTGACGTGCAAACATGTTGAAACTCGCTAAACCAATTTTTGACAGTCGCCATTGAAGGAGAAGAGTCATCATACACAGCATCGAAGCGCTCTTTGATTTTGCTGCGCGATTTTTCTTCCAAAAACAAGAATCGAATCACCGACTGATATCGCTCTTTTTCAATTTTTCTAAAATCCGCGGACACACCCACTTTCACACGCGATTGAAACAAAACTACGAGTCTGATTTGGCTGAAATTTTAACAATAGCTGTCTAAGATAATGTACTACATGATAATAAATTTTTCTGGTGACAGTTGCGCCATCGGGAAGAGGCTAAATACTTATCGGACTTACCCGATAAGAGTATGGAAAATTGCTAGCTGAAAGAAAATATTAGGTTATGGAACTCGTTTGAGGCCGCTCATTCGTCGGAGCTAAAAGAGAACACAAAAAACGACAGGTTTAAAAACAAAAAAATGAAAAATGAAAAATTTGATTTCAAGCTCTTGTGTAAAAAAGCCAACAACTATCTGGTACAAAGGACAGCTGCAAGATTTTTTTTGTTGCAATTACCATAACACTAACTTTTGTGATAATGGTGGTTAGTTTGGAATCGCTGGGAGACAGCAGTCAGTAAATGAGTTGTAGCTATGAAAGCCACAAATTGGGAGTAATTCCTGGTTGAATACTAGACAAAAAGTTAGCAGTAGTTTATGGATATGAAGATAGGGTCATGACTAGCAAATGAGGGAGCTGGGAAGTTTACATTTAAGGTAACAGAGTTGGCAATTGAAATAAGCTATCAAGGGACAATGGGTAACATTCTAATTTTTTTATTATTATTATTATATCATTTATGTTTTTAAGAAACTAATCACAAAATAATAACTCCAAGAAATAAGGCTAAGAAGGTGTCTTCCAAGCATCCTCTGAATATGAAAGCAGGCTACAAACAATTGCTTGTACAAATTATTCTGTACAAGTACTTACTAGCCAAATAAAGAAATTAAATAATTCTATATAATGTTATACTTACAACAGCCAGTGATTTCTCAATCAAAAGGCACAGTGTAACAGGCACCACAGAATCTGAAAGTGCAAAAGTTATATGTATCAAAAGCTTCCATTAACAAAATTCCACAAATATGTCAAGAAATACAATAGAAAACCATAACTGATATTAAACATTTCCAAGGAAATAACTTTCAACAACATCTAACACAAACATATTAAGGATTTCTGCTTTCAACTGCAAACAATGATATTTCATACCAAGCCTAATAAACAGAAAGAAAAACTAATGTATCCCAAAGTTAACCTATTGTAATATTTGAATAATAATAATAATAATATTTAATTAAATTGCAATGAAGCACAAGCTCCAGTGGCAATTTCCCTAAACATCCATCTTCCCTCTTTCCTGCACAACCCTCCACACCTCCACAAATTTTAACTTTAAATTCTTCAACATTTTTGGTAAATTATTCATCATTTCCCTTGGTAACTTATTCCAATCACCGATACCCTTACCCAAAGAAGAGCATCTTCCTACACCATTGTGCTTGAAATCGATTGCCAGCTTGTGGTCATGGTCATCTTTTCCCTTCCATGCATTACTTTTGATTCTTACACCAATATCTTTCCATGCCTCATCACCAATATAAGCAGCCAACACCCTAATTTTTTTCTTTATCACCCCAGAAATCTATCCCAAGTAACTCATTGTCAGGATCTATGAACACTAGTTAACTGTGGTAGTTTTTGCTAACTAGTATGAAAACTCCACCAATTGCTCTTATGTCTTTGCCGTACACTAACCACTGGGAAAAACGTAACTGTCTAGTACAGGGGTCTCCAAAGTGTTTGATACCGACCCCTTGGGGTCGATAAGAGATCTCCTGGGGTTGATTGATCAGTGGGATTGAATGGGGGTAAATTAATACTAAAGAGGATCAATTAAACTATACAGGAAAAAATAGGAATGTTCTACTAAAAGTCAGGTCAATAAATGAAAGTAAGGCTCATCATCTCACTTCTGGTCTGTGTGAAGTCATGTGAAGTAAATGATAAAACTTTCGACCAATTACTTTTGCACATTGAGGTAAGGTGGTTGTCAAGAGGTGATAGTTGCAGCATTGAGAATTGAAGACTGCTTTAGGAAAGTGAATCCATCGCTATATGACATGTTAAAACAGTACAACCACCATATGCTCTTTTTGGCAGGTCTTTATCAGAAATTGATTCCATCTATCCATAGTTTTGTTCCTATTTTTTGAGATTATAATAGTAGAAAGTATGTAATTTTTCTGTTAATTTTATTGGGTGGATTTCATAAATTATTTCTTTGAGTTGTTATGCAGGCCTCCTTATTGCTTAGCATCAGAAATGCCAAATATGATTTAATGTTTTTATTAAATACTTGTGGGGGTCGATAAGAAGGCAAATATCGTATCAAAGGGTCGATGGGGTAAAAAGTTTCGGGACCCCCAGTCTAGTACTACTACTTTTAACCAACTCCATTCCACAATTATTACTTGTGGTTCGTGTATCTCTATTAAGTTTGCAAATTTGATTACTTTGTTCATTTTACTTCTACAGTTCATCACTAACACCCTTATTACTGGTTTTATATTTCGAGCATTTACCTCCTCCTTCTCAGTTCTCCCCAGTCAGTTATTGTTTCAGGAACTTCATCTATTTCTTTAACATCTGCAATTTTTCCCATCGTGGATCTACAATCGGTATCCCTTTGATCATTTATTTCCATCCCTGCACCAGCAGTCACAAACTTGAAAAAGGCATAGTCCTGACCCCATCATGACTGGAAATGGTCTCCCTTACAGCTTTAGCTAACAACTCAAAGTACTCCCCTACTGTTAAGGTGTAGGCCATGCCTAGTGACTCCACCTACCAATGGTGTTCACAGGCACAACCCTAAAGATGGAACTAATACCTTTCCCAAGTAGCACTTCTGTTTCCACATTCACCCACCTCACAGCATAGTTTAATTGTGGCTGGTCATTGCGACTTAGGACCTGCACGAGTTCCACCCTTGTATGCTGCACCCCATTCACCACCTTCAGGTCATTCTATACTATAACTCACATTTCTATCAATACTATTCCCTGTACCTTCCACCATCACTATTCTATCGTCCTTAGTGAAACTCCTACAAAGTGAACCTATATCCTATATTACCTGACCTAATATTGCACTAGGTTTAAAAAACTTGCAACACTAAACAATTGCGTAGAATATGGGAAGGACTTGCATCATTTAATCAGAATGATTACATGGACCGATTATTTGTAATAGTCAATTCTGAAAATAAATGAAAAATTCGATTTCCCATAGGAACGTAATATTTATGAGTCTTCCAACAGCTATGCAGTGAACTGTTATACTACATTACAAACAGCTTCTTAACAAAGAAGATGGAAAATCACCAAGTTTGTTAACGTAGATATTGTTTCACTTTCAAAAATTCTTATATACTCTTCCATTTATAGTCACTCCAGGGAAATGAATCACCAGTCCCTAAATTTTCCTAAAAAATGAGAAGTTTTATTCTCCTGCCGTTTACACTTTGAAGAAATTAACACTTTAGCTTAGGGCTTCAAGATCAAGATCATCAGAAGTAGATTATGAGGGACAAGAAATGGGAAGGAATTCAGTCATTACTATTCAAGTGAAACCATCCCAGAATTTGACAAATGATTTTGAGGAACTGGAAAAACACTACATAGGGATTTGAAACGGGTTCCTCCCAAATGCCAGCCTTGGGCAATACTGCTCACATAACATCAGAGTTCTCGATAAAGCATTGATCTGAACTTTATAAGGAGACTTCAATTATTGAAAGATATACTGATCCAAAAAATAAATGTCAAATCCTCCCTAGTAAGTCATTTTAGGATCTACCTCCAATTTTTATCTGTTACATGAAGCATCGTTCAATACTATCAACCTGACAGGAAAATGAAAAGTGAAAAAATAATGAGCAATGACTCCTTTATAAAACTAATTCACTTGATCAAAAAATAGATAAATCCAATTCACTGTTTTTTCATTAAAAGTGTACTATCTCATTTTGCACAAATTGGTAAAAGAACAAATACTTAAATCCAGGACTGAAATATAAAAATGTCAGTTAACAACACAAACCAAACATATTACTAAGTTACTAAAACATGCATTAAACTAGTTTCAAGAAGACAAGCTTAACATTCTGATGAAATAACCTTGAGCATCCAGCCACCACTACTCCCCTTAAGATAGTTGTCAACGTACATAATATAAGCACAACAGACGGGTGATCTGTTGTTCCCTCATCTCTTCCACTGAGAAAAATGATCCACTGTCTAGGATCAACCCGTACACCATACCTGCAACAATATGCAAGCTGTTTTAGTAAATCTTTTGTTGTTAGGTAGCTGTAATGAAATTAGAGCATCAGTATCAAAAATAAAAGTCCTAATTTCCAATGCATAACTGTCCAGTTTAGACTTAAAATTATTCTAGTCTAAAAGCTCTTCATAAGGATTACCATTTCTTGCAAAAATAATGAATGCAGAAATTGCCTCTATGCAGAAAGAAGACCATGGGAAAAAAAATTAAGACAATAACAGAGAAATATAAAAATTCAATGACACACTATCTTAGATGCTAATCAGAGAGTTTCAACAGTAACACAGAAAAGGACTACCTACAGGCAAAGACTATGCTAATCCAAACAATTATAAAAAATATTCAGGAATAAACTCGATAGAACATAATGCCATACATCTTTACCTGCAGCCAGGGGTGGATCCAGGCAGATGGGGGCTAGGGGGCTCAAGTCCCCCCCCCTCCAAAAAAATATCTAGGTCAAACCCCAACATCATAATTTTGGAGACTATTTTTTTAGCTTTTAAGGGGGAAGCAGTCTCAGATGACTATAAAGACTACCCTTGCTGACTCAAACCAAAGCCCACTCAAGCCTCCTCTCAAACCAAAGCCCACTCAAGCTTCCACTGAAATCCTGGATCTGCCCCTGCCTGGAGCCACCATTGAAGGGCTCTTTTCACTTTTCAAGTTATTTACATCTAAAATTTTGCAAATCTACACCACCCTTATACAATTTGTGGAAGGACATTTATAAAAAATTTATCATAAGTGCCTCAGAATATATAGTGAAAAATTCATCCCTTTTCCCACACTTAAACAAGTTTGATCACATTCACATTTCATCTTTCTGTGGGAGGTACTGTAAACCAGTTTTGGCAAATATATCAAGTATTTCAGTTTGATGCTGAGAAAGTATTTTTTTAAAGTTATATTTACTTTTAAAGAACTTCAGAGTTTAAGCAGACATCTGGAAGATGATGGATGAAACTTTGCTGTGAGATGTTCAAAATCAAATAAAAAAACTAAGATTTGAATGGATTCTAGAAACTAAATGATTATATAGGAGACTGGCAATGAGATTAATCTTAAGCCTTATTAAATAGTATTAATGAAGAATAAATTCTAAACATATATCTTACTTTATAAAATTTTCCAGTAGTAGTCTCAGACCTCCCACAGCAAGCAGTAGAAATGCCAAATTAACAAATCCAGTAAAATTATCAAATCCTGAAGACCAAGAAAATAATGAATCTCTTGGTCTGTGACATCTGCAACAGAAGTTAAATTATTTTTTCATGACCATTAAACTCTCAAACAAGGTATTTACACTAAGTTTCAAGTTTAGTTGGACAGAAATTAATGGAATAAATCCTTTAATGTTTCAGAATCTCTAAATATTTCATGGATTTTTAGTGTAGTCTTTAGTTATCAACTGTAATAATATTACAAGACTTACTGCCATTTTTCACTACATTAGTGCAAACAAACCAAATTTTAATTGGAACTAAATAGAAATACAGCAGTGTCATACATTGATAATGCAGCCTTTTAGATATAAGCTATACTTATTAATGAACTAACAGAAAATAATTTACACTACCTTCTACACATTTAAAAAATACTTTTTAACAAATGGTATACTGTGTTAGAAATAATTATTTTTTCCATACCATGCCCTTTCCCATTAGTTTTTCAGTTTCTAGCTTCCACAATCTGAAGGGAAAAAATAGATAGCTCAGGAATAATTTTAAATCCATACTCAAATTGACTCGATTTTTTAGTTTAGTTTTTTGAGATGGTGGTCAATACTAAAAAATTGTCAAACTTTTTGCTATTGTTGAAGGTGGCTTCTTTTTCAAACGTATGCTTTCCTCCTGAATTAATCTATATGAAGTAGAAAGTCTAATTTTTTTATATATATTTTTTTAAAATGTTCAAAAAGCAGATTGGAACTTGAAGCCAGGAATAATTTATTATATTCGACATTTGTAATATAGTTATACCAAAATATTGTAAAATAAGTTTGTCTCGTGTGTGTTCTTTGCCGTCCTCCTGCCTTCAACTTTGATCAGTGATGGCTCATTTTCCCTATCCTGTTATTTTCACTGCCCAAAAACTTTCCTCATTGCATTATTATTATTATTTGTATTACTTTATCAACAATTATTCAGATATGTTTGTTCCAGACCCATCATTAATCAAGGAGTAAAATCAAATCTTTCAGTCGCCCTCATTTGTGTATCGTTGTCCAAAGGGAAACAGACTTTGAAATATCCAACTTTAAGGGAAAATTCTGTGCTCCAGTTGTCTACAGTCTCTGAATTATTTTCCTTTACAAAATTTATTCATCTAAGGAGTCTGTATTGAAATAGATTGACCCCATCTGCAGGCACTCACTAATGGAGGCTACGCATATGTAGTAAATCATTAATATAAATGAAAGAGCCCAAGACTGATCCTTGAACACAACAATTAACTGACTGGAAATATGAATTAGTTACCATACAGTAAATTGTAAATTGTTACTTGGTTATGATTAAACAGAATAGAATTCTCTTGATACCCAAAGTGGCTTTTAACACAGCTAGCCAAGATTGAGAATTGAGGTGGTTAATTGTCAAAATGTTTTGTTTAGAACAGTTGTTCTTAATGGGGACTATACCTGATTGTCATCACATACAGCCAAAAGATGAATTTGATTAGTCAGCAGTTTATTAGCCAAGAAAAACAAATGGTCAATAGTAGAAGACAGCAATTCAGGCTTATGACAAATAAGGCACCAAATATTGAAAAATTAATGTCATTACACCAAGTTTCTTGGGTTAGTCAAATTAGAAACAATAAACTACTATTGTTTATTTATTTAAATAAAATAATCTTAGACATCTGTCCTTTTTAAACGTATGATAATTTATGTTTCACCTAAGACGAGTGCCATTAAATCAGTTTCAAAAAGTTGGTTACGAGCCAAAAATGTTGGAGCACTCTGGGTTGCAATATTAAAGGGGAGCCTGTACTTTTTTTTCTGAAAAGGGAGTGGTGAGCAATTTTTTTTGTTCTAAAGAAGGATTTTTTTTTTTTTTTTTTTTTTTAAAAGGGTGTTTTTTTGCATTAATGCCAGATACAAACCATGATTGTTGGTGTGCAACTATCACAGAGATAGGCTATCCCTCTTTTTACTATAAGAGGAAATCACCTTCACAAGTGAAAAATCAGGGGTAAATTTTGACTGCAATATCCAGATTGACTAAATGTGCAAGAGCTTCAATGAGATGAGAAGTACATGTAACAATTAGATTCAGATTGTGAATATTCTACTGTATTTCATCAAGGTATCACTAAATGAACTTAGGGATTTATATCTAGATCTATGCAAGTTATTTATATAATACAAATGGTTAAAACTTGCTTTAGGATTCCTGGATTTCTTGCTTGTCTACTTATCATTAAAGGATGAAGTTTACCATTAATTTCACATCTATAATCATATACAGTGGTATTTCGACAAGGTTTTTTTTTTTAATTCGGCCATTAAATGGCAAAAGTGACGATTTCCAAAATCGTGGTTTTTTGTCGCGTATCCCTGGACACCTAATCGAAATCAATAAACTAAAGAACCATTTTAAAGATTAAGATCTTCGCTTTGGTAAAACCATACATTAAGAAAGGAATTTCAGAATTCGACACTTTAAGGACAAAATTATTTATATTTCTACAACGCATTTTTGTGTTATTAGCCATTTATGTCCCTGATATCTAATATAGATAAATGAGGTATCATTTTAAAGATTAAGCTCACCACTTTGATCACATATTTTAAGAAACAAATTTTTTGTTATTCTACCCTTAAAGGGCAAAAGTATCTTTATTTCCATAATGTATATTTTTTTCATGAGCTATTTATCTCCTTTGATATCTAAACGAACTCGAGAAATTAGGTGTTTTAGAGATTAAGGTCTCCGCTTTGGTCAAATCATATTTTAAGAAAGGAATTTTTCGGTAAGCCACCATTAAAGAGAAAAGTATCAATATTTCTAGAACGCGTTTTTGTGTCACGAGCCTTTTATCTCCCGTGATATCTAATATATACAAATAAATGAGGTATCATTTTAAAGATGAAGGTCTCCGCTTTTGTCGCATTAAATTCTAAAAGGAATTTTTCGGGATTCGACCCTTAAAGGTCAAAATATGATTATTTCCGAAACTATTTTTTTTTTCCTTTTTAAGAGCCATTTATCTCCCTACCTAACCAAAATCTATAAATTAGGTAGGCCCTATCTTTTAAAAGATTAAGGTCTTCACTCATGCAACATTATAAATTAAGAACGAAATTATTTTGGAATTTGACCCTTAAAGAGCGAAAGTAATAAATCTTGAGCGTATGGGACAGTTCATGGAGGAAAGAAATATATGGAGACGACGCAAGGGACCTACACCACGTATTGAAGTGACGCCGGGCGGAGGAGTGGGTAGGCGTGGCCGCCACGGGGGATATGTACAAAAACCTCGAGGGGACTGTAGAATAAACGTAACGCCGTAATCTGGATTATTATGGATTATTATGTAACTCGATGAGACAAATAAAAAATGAAGAATAAATTTTTTTGATACCCTGCTTAGTTTTAGAGATATTCTGTCTCAAATGTGAGATGTATTTGGTTGAAATTCAGAAGAAAAAATTGGTCAAAGTCAAATTTGATTCTTGTATTTTTTCCATTTACTGTACTGAACGGTAAGCCCTCGAATAACAATCGTCAAAGTCGTTGGGCTAAATGGCCAGAAGTTTTAGAGAAAATCGACTTTAAATTTCGACGACTAGCGATAATGTGATTCTCAATAGGTCGCGTGGCTCTCCGGGTAGCGAGCGAGACTAGTAAGGGGAGAGTGTGGTATATGCTACCACACCAATTATTTAATTAATAGTTTTGTATTTATTATTCTATTAAAACTACTATTTGAATGATCAGTTTATATTGATGAAAATTTAATAATATATATGATCTATTACTGCTCTCGAGTTCTACAGACTCTATAATTTTAATGTCATTGGGTGTTTTAAGTTAGATCTGTAAGCAGAAATAATTTCTTTGGTCCGCTGGCGCGGACAGCGAGTTTGCAGTCGCGCGTAGTGAGGCAGGAGGCATATCGCTTACCACATATAAGGAGCGGGCGATATACGATGCATGCTGCGGCATGAATTTTGTTTTGAGTGAATTACGCGACTAGTACTGAAGTACCACAATAGCAGGTGTAATATAAAACGAGTTGTAACAATTGTTTATTGATAAGTTTTATATTAAAGCCAATCTTAATTTCAATCAGTGCATTTATCATTGATTAAAAGTAGAAACCTGACCTAGTAATAGAATTGACAGTTAATTATATCATAACCACCATACTACATGCGCGGGTCGAGAGACTGTATTAAGGGCCAAGCCGTCCAAAGTCGCCAGTAATTTGGAGCAGAGGTTAATTTATATTTGGCGACTTTCTGTTGAAGCAGTTAGGAGGGTGGGTCCCATTTGTCTAACCTCTGCAAGGAAGGTTATAAGTCCCCAGTTCGATTCCCATCGCACCCATATTTTTTATTTTTTATTTAATTCATTTTATTTTTCTATCCTATAGGTATACCCTCGTCGTTTACGTGTAAAATTGTTCGAATTTACGCTTGCTGACTAACAATATTACTTGTGATAAATTTTGCTACAAATTCGAATTTATTCTTGATGACTAACAACATTTACGATACATTTTGGTTCAAATTCCAGTAATTTTACACGTAAACAACGTTGGTATACGTATTGGAGAAAAGTAAAATGAATTTTAAAAAAATTGCCCATAGTGGAAATCGAACCCGTAAGCAACGCGGTCTATTAAAAATCACATAACCGCCAGTCCTCATAATTTGATTGTAATATTTAAAGTCGATTTTCTCTAAAACTTCCCAACGGCTTTGGGGAATTGTTATTCGATTGTTGACCTTTCAGTACGATAAGTGGCAAAAAAAAAAAAAAAAGCGGTTGGCGTATAGTCCCCATGTTAGACGAAGGCCATAGATGGACAAAGTTTTATGTCTCAAAAACATTTGTTTCACAAACTTCGTGGCAGTTTTTGTTTGTACCCGTTTTGTGGAAATGCAAGTATTGTATTTTTACGAAAGTAATCCGATCCGCATACACCGCTGGAAACAAAATGGCTTCTTACGTGCCCTGTTCAGTTATTCTGAAAATGGTGATCAATTGATGGCCCTTTTCTGTCTTCAGTAATACGATGAAGCTGCTCCATTCCCTCTATTACTACAATGTATTTTCTACCAGGGGAACGGTTCTTCCACAGAGATGCTGATTACGGGAAATAAAGCTTCCGAGCCGACCCTTCTCCGCGGATCCACTATGAGATCTCTGTGGTTCAAGCGAGGGGGGAGGGGGGGATAAATCCTCCGGCAAGCTGAAGGAAGAGGAAGAGGAAGTTCGCTGCCATGGAAGAACAAGGATACAGTCTTGATGCGGTAGCACTGGAGGGAATCAATGGAGTTTTGCATCCTTTGCCTTCAGTACCGTCAGTATACGTCAAAAACGTGCTGTCAGGGATGTGGTGCCCCCTGCCGCCGGAATAAGCACTGCTGACGCTTCGGTTATGCAGATCTTGAGGGTTTTTGTTACTGGGCTTGTTGTTCGGGCGAGTTCAAGGAGGTGATGAGGCAGTGCAGAATGAAAATACAGGTAGACCTACCGATAACTCCTGGTTGATATGAAGATTGGTAACCTGAAGTCAGGTAACGTCGTGCCCCCTACCGCCGGTATGCACTCGGGACCACTGCCTCTAGCCCGGGGCTAACGCGGTGGGGCTATGACGAGTCTGATGGCTAAATCTGGTTGGCGGTTCAGGAGACTTGGTTGGACCGTGCAGAGTGGAAAAACTGCTTTACCGTGGTTCCGATTGTGTGTCCAGTGTGGTCTCATTCAGTTTCGCGGGCAAGTAGTGACCCTGCTGTTTTCAAAGCAAATGGTGCCAGGAGTCAATGCACCCGATTGCATGGCAAACTGTGCGAAGCATTCAAGGATTCGGTGCCCCTTGCCAACGCCCTCGACAATGAGGCCGATGGCGTGGAGAAGGGTGGACTTGGCCCCTCTTCTGCTACTCCCGGCAGTAAGAAGTTGGTGCCACCCTGCTGAAGGTAGACGGACTGCACCAGTAAGCCAATATGCACCGTTGGAGGTGGTAGTTTTGTCGGGGGTATCCGTCTTCTGCTAGTGGGGTGTGGCTATTGCTGCGTTATACGGTTCGGCGATAAAGTGAAGTGTAAGCCTTGGCGCCGGTATACACCAACCTCATGATGTCATGATAGGTCCTTTACATGTGGGGATTGGTAGCTCGAGAGTTCGAATATCTTAACTGTGGGGCAGCACAACTTTTGAGCTCTGTGGCAGCCTTCTGACTTGCGGAGTGTTCTTGTGCTTGGAACAGTGTCAGTTGGACGCAGGAAACTGAGCACAATGAGCGTGCCTCCTCATGGCATTCAATCGTTACGGCTTCCGCCGCGTCTTCACGGGGACGTTGGTGGGGCGGACAGCAGAAGCTTTAGCTTTACAACCAGGTTTTGGAGGATCTCCGGCCTGGTTCGTGGCACCGCAACAACGTCGCTTCCCGCGGGCAGTGACTGACTCAAACTATTTTGTCGCCCCACTGTCGCCAACCGGGGCAGCAATAGAGCTAAAAATAAAGTCGCCGACGAATATTTTGACATCCTTCGAAGTTTCTGCCCGGGACAAGTGCCCCTGTTTGCCTTTTTCCTCTGTTTTTGGCGGATGGACCTGGATGAAAACGAAGGTGGGAAGCCAGTGGTTGAAGACAGATGTGGTGTGGCTTCGGAAACAGTAGGTCACTGATGTGCACGGACTGAACTACTGGCGCCGCGCGGCGTACAGAATTAAGTGCTGCGGTCGCAGTGCGTTTGTTGGCTACTACTACAGAAAGCCTGGAGTGTTTATATTTGTTTGCCGACCCATACTGTGCGTCAATGTGACACAGAAAGTGAATAATGCACCGACGTAATATACACACACACACACACAGTGAAGTGGTATTGGGGAGTGGTGGTTGTAAACGTCACTTCTACAGCGGTGTAGTTTTCAGACATTAGAAACGATACTACATGAATTACAGGTATTCCAATGTATTGTTTCTTTTCACAGCGACCCGAAGCGCTCTGACAAGGAGACCTATAGATGAGAATTTTTTTTCTCAGTGACTATATTTGTTACTATCATAAAATAAATCTTAGCTTGGCTTAACGGCACCAGACTGTTAATAGTTTACTTTTTATAATAACGGTGCACGATTTTACATAATACCAGAGGCTGATATCTGTCTTATGTCAGAGACAGCACTGATTTGTTTATGTATGTATTTCGTATAGGAATAAGCATACCTTGTAAGTTTTCATGCCTTGTATAAATATTATTAAGATAAATGTTAAATTGAGAAACTTTAATCATTACATTCAATATAAAAATGCAAAGCAATCCCTTCACACATAAAAGATAATTTAATAATTAGTAATCAATATCCCCAGCTTACAATTTTTATCCTTTTTTTTTAATTGGTTATTTCCAACTGGATCAAAGACATTCAACAATCAAAAAATTAAAAACTTCTCATCCGTTGCATTTCTTGGTCCGAGTTTCAAAGTGAAATTATTTCTTTTAATCACGCTCATTTTATACATTTAATATTACTGGCAAGAATTACTTCCTAATCGGTGGTACCACAGGGTACTTGTGACATTCTAATTTACTCCAATTACTAAAGACCTAACCTTATCTGCTGATGCTGTCTTGAGCTCTGTTATGTCTCTCGATTTATTTGACGCAACCCTACAATTCATCTTTAGCTAATCTTTCCATCTCAACATACCTGTTACATCCTATATTCTCGATTAACTGCTTCATATATTCAAATCTTTGTCTTTAAATGTGGTCAGCCATTTTGTTTTTGTGACTCTTTCATAAAATTCCCATCCATCATTTTCAAAATATGTTCATTTAGTGTCCATAAATTCTCCTAAATTTCATTTATTTTTCAATTTAAAATCCATTTATGTTCATTCAAACTGGTCTCGAATTAATTTTTTTTATTATTTTAGATTAGACTAGCAATTTTACTGGCATTGTGCAAACTTATTATATCAAGGTATGCACATAGGGGCTAAACAATGTACAGGGCTATTCAAAATGATTGCAGAGATTTCACCTTAATAATAATAATTTTTTTGGCTGCCCTATTATAGGTACGACGATGGAGAGCCACTTGTCTTATAACAGCAAACCCCCAAGTTTTTTTTTATGGCTTTCGGTTTCTGGGCCATACAGCCAGCTCAATGTGATTTGTTGCTATCAAGTATTGACACAAGGACACTACAACACGGACAAGACATTCACAGACAACACTAAACACCCATGCCCTCGGGCGGACTCGAACCGGCGACCTTCGGTACGCGGAGCTATCACTCTAGCCCCTACGCTATCGAGGCCGGCATCCCCCAAGTTTCGATTGCACTGAATGCAAGCATCCCGCGGTCGCCGATAGAGGGCAAGATGGCTGAAAGTGAGAAAGTGTACCTTCTTCTCGAATTTCATTCGACTCTTAACTGTTCAGCGACACTTTAGAACAAAGTTAGGCAAGGATCCCCCGTATGCCAACACCATTCGGCGTGGGTATTTAACAGTTTAAAGCCACGGAATGCGTTTGTAAGGTAAAACAACGGGTCGCCCTCCTGTGTCTGAAGAAACCATTGAAGGCGTGCGCGCCAGTTACGTTCGTAGCCCACAAAAGTCTACTCCTCGATCGAGCAGTGAATTAGGTATTCCACAGAAGACCGTTTGGAGAATCCTACGGAAGCGACTGTGTATGAAGCCTTACAGGTTACAGTTGCTACAAGCACTGTCGCACAACGATGAAGTGCGTCGTTTTTAATTCTGTGCCCAATGTCTAGAACAAGACGAAACATTCGCAGAAAAACTTGTGTTTAGTGATGTGGCCACTTTTCATTTGAGTGGATAAGTGAACAGGCACAATGTGCGCATTTGGGGGACCGAAAACCTCCATGCTTATGTGCAGCACGTTCGTGACTCCCAAAGTGAACGTGTTTTGCGCGATCTTATGAAAGAAATTTTGTTGGCCTTTTTTCTTTAATGAGGTGACGATCACAAGGAAAATCTATCTGCAAATTTTGCAGAATTGGCTCATGCCACTTCAGGAAGCTGACAGTGAAGATTTCATTTTCCAGCAGGACGGTGCTCCACCGTTTTTCTCCAGTTGTCCGTAATTTCCAAAACACCAGGATTCCAAACAGATGGATTGGTCGTGCTGGGGATGCTGATCGTCAGCTGATGTCATGGCCTTCTCGTTCCCCTGACCTAACCCCCTGCGATTTCTTTGTTTGGGGTTTCGTAAAAGACTGTTCGTGCCACCAGTAGGCCTACCAGTTTATCTGCCAGAACTGCAGGTTCGCATCACCAATGCATTTTCTCTCTGACAGAGACATGCTGCATCGGGTATGGGAAGAACTCCATTATAGGCTTTATATGTACAGAGTCACTAAAGGTGCACATATTGAGCATCCGTACACACTCAAACTTTCAGTTTGTTTTGTGGCGGTCCGACCGTCTCTGTGCTTAAATAGCAACGAAAATTATGAAAATTTAATATTTTAATTTTAAAATCAAAATTTCTTGTATTGTTATCTTTTAAGCATTTCATTTTGGCAGGGAACTGAACAGATTCGCTCTGAACAAAGAATTAGTTACAAAAGCAAACATTTATTTTAACATATAAAATATACCTTTGATTATAAAGAGAATTGACAATTATTTTCTTTTACATGATGATCAAATATAAAACACTGTATACAATGGGCGCCACCCTACTTGAGACTACTATATGCTTATGCTTACACGCTGTTAATACTCAATAAAAATTGTCCGACTAGCTCAAATAATAAAAACAATTTTAATAGCATGAGAAGTTCTGAACTGGTGAATTGCTTCACCCAGGACCGTTTACAGGAGTGTTGATCCATAAACATTTTCAGTGGTAAAATTATAATCACCTTATCATTTTCTCACTTGGTGCTATGTGAGATTGTGCACTGCCGCGCCAAGCAACCGTAGACTTTGTCAAACCGTAGGTTCAACCGCAGCATCAACTAACCATAGACTTTGTTAAACCATAGGTTCAACCACTTCGCTACTTCCCGCTGAAAACACACTTAGACTCATAACTTTACACTTCATAACACAGCTTCTGATCTGCACCCACCGAGAGGTGGCACAGAGGACTTGCTTGTTCGGCCACCTATGGCTCAGTGTCCCTCTTCCGGCAGCCAGCTCACCCTCCGTCCATTTGGCGCGCGACATTCCATCTCCCAATCAGGTGTTCAGCCACTTAACAACCCCCACCGTTCGCCATGAAAAGAGAGAACACACCTCAGTATTCTGTTAATAGGTGGCATACCCTGTCTCTCCAGACAACCTTTCCATTCATACTTTGGTCCTATTAATATGATAAAATGTGGAGTGACACTGTTCACTACAGTTTATATATCTGTGTAATCTTGTAAGTATATGTCAAATAATAAATCTGTAGTAATTTCCTGAAATCACTGCAATCATTTTGACTAGCCCTGTATAGGAAGGCATTATTCCAAATTAAACGATTTTTAGGGCAGCTAAATTGTGATCTGAACATTTTTTTACCAAAAACAGTACAAGCACAGTGTTTTGTAAAAAAAAAAAGGGTTTAATAACTCTGCACTTGTTGGGGAGATTGATGAGAGGATGTACGAGAGAAGTAAATGAATTGGGTTACAAAACTTAGGTGAGACCATTGTTTGAATACGGTAGTTTAGTATGGGACTCATATTTTGCGTATCAAATACAGGAGTTTGAGAGGGTGCAAAAAAGGGGTGCTAGATTTGTTTCGGGAACTTCCCTCAGAATGCAATCAGTAACATACGATAAAAGCTGGAATGGGATTCATTGGAAAACAGGAAGAGTGTCTTATATTGGCGATGAGGCATGGAAAGATATTGTGTAAGAATCAAAAGTAATGCATAGAAGGGAAAATATGACCATAACCAAGCTGGAACTCTATTTCAGGCTCAAGGGTGTAGGAAGATTCTATTTTTTTGGGTAAGGGTTTCAGGGATTGGAATAAGTTACCAAGAGAAATGATGAATAGTTGACCAAAAACGTTGAAAGAATTTAAAGCTAAAATTTGCAGACGGCAAATGTAGGGAGAAGATGGGTGTGTGTAGGGAAAATGCCATCGGGGAGAGCGTTCCATCGCAATTAAATAATAATTTATCAGTAAGCTTATTTTTGAGCATCCTCCTATAGTACGACATCTCAAAGGCTTCAATTTTCTTATTTCCGAGTAATTAACCCAGTTATAAAAAGAAGAGTGAGGGAGACAAAACCCTTACGATCTCCTGTTCGTACCAAAACCTAAGATTCACATGAATCCGACTAGAAATTGTTCTGTTACTGTAGCTTGTATGCTGTACTTTAAGAAAAAGGCCATCTCCTTTTGTTTCTACAGCAAATGGCTGCTCGTTTGATTTAATTATTAAAACGTTTTAGAGATTGCACTGTACGGCGTGCGGATGTTGCGATGGTTTACATTTGCTATCAAGTGACACGCCTCGTCGCCAGAGATTATCAGCAACGACGTAATGTTCAGAGTACAGTGTGTCTCGCAACCACAATCCCTTGAAACCACAGCAGTGACTTCGATTAATAATAAACTAATCACTTTGAGGAAACCTAGTGATATCAGTACTAGATCAGTTTGAGAGTAAAATAGAGATTCAAATCTAACTATTTATCATCACTTTAATTTTTTTTTCAGAGGGAAATTTAACACTGGTGTTCCTTCTTCCATCGTTATGCGCAACTGAGGAGCGCGAATAAACTTATTTAGCAGAAGTTTCTTCTTTTCCCAAAATCTCTTCATCCTCTCGCTGAGCTTTCCTACGTTCCACCGTCCAAGTGTTCCTTCTTGTAATATACTGTTTGTTGGCAAATTGGTGGTTACTGACTGTACTACTAAATCTACATGTCCTGTATGATATCTACGATTCAGATTTCCTAGAGATTCTTTTCGATTTCAATTAGCCAGTTGCTTTTCCATTTTAATTGAAACGGTCAGGATGAGAATTCTTTTGGTTAGTCTGTTATTCATTTTGATAATATAGCAGAAGAATATATTCGTCTTTTCCTAAATGTGTCATTCCTCCTGTACAAACTGAACCAAAAAGATTTTTCATAAAATTTTTCTTTCTTGCATTTCAATATCTTTAATCAATGATCTATCCCTAGTAATCAAAGTTTCAGATGCGTATAATGCCTCAGATTTGATTACAGTGTTATAATGTTAACTTTGCATTTCAGGATATTTACTTTTTGTTATATGTTCCAGACGATTCTATAGGCTTATTTAAATATGCTCTCATTGTGAGAACGAAGGCTTTCACGGCGTATCGATGAAATATAGTCTTCGCTCTCATTGTTTGTTTCACGATTTAGTCCAGGAGGTTGAATAATTTCTCCTAGATATGTAAATTTAGTTTCTTGAGCGATATTGCCAAATCGAGTTTTCATAGGTACCGCGAAGATCTTTCAATACGCGATTTGGAGACCACAGTTAGCTGAAATTTCTTTGAGTTTTCAAGGGAGTAGATTGACTCGTTAATTCATGAAGAAAAAGCTTCCAGTCTCACCGAATTAAATATTTAAAATCCTGTGAGATTATATAACCTTTCCTCTTATAACACTCCATATATGTAACATTTTTCATTTGAATGATCAGCAGTATTTAAAATGGTAATATAAATTTTAGTAACACCCACATTTAACATTTCGAGAAATGTAGCCAAAGCATGCGGGAAGCCGGCAGTGACCTCGGTTCGTTGTTATTCGTGGACAGTGTGAGGGTTAAAAGGCAAGTATAAAGGACATTCAGAACAATGCGACGACAAAGCAAGCCAATATAAGACACGGATTGTGCCTATTTTGTCAAAGTATTGTCAATAGGACGAGGGAACAACGGGAACTCGTATGTATTGAGACAGTGCTAAGAAATTATGGTGCTGAAAGTAAACGGACGTACTGGAGTTGCGAACGCTGCAGTTTCACCAATAAATCCCAGGATGAAATTTACGTGACTAGTACTGTAGAGCTGTAAAGAGTAACGGATAAGGAAAAAAAGCTTCTCGCTCAAGGAAATGCAAAATTACGTGTTTATACCGACCAATGAGAAACCAAACATTAAGTGAACTGTGCAAATATGTCTAGCCAATAACTTAGCAAGGTGGATGTCATTAACTAATGTTTGATTTTGTTAATTTTCATGCGAATCACCGAGGCTTCCTGTTTTCCCTGAAGTCCGTATTGGCGGCAGAATATGGGTGTGGAACGTGATTCAGTTTGTGGCACTACAACTGATCATTAAAAAGCAAATTTAAACTGCTGTAAAAAAGCTTTACTCATGTTTGCTAATGTTAAGTGACAAGTGCCCGTAATCTCGTGAATGAGAATTTTCTATAGTATCGCACAACCACAAGCTATGGAATAAACCAAAGCTATGCCACTGAATGCAGACGCCGTATCGATGTAGGAAGGAAGGAAAAGGAAGGAAGGAAAAACAGTTTACCGTCCGGGGATGTTGGCATGTCAGTTACACTATATTATTTCTCGTGCACTTGCGAGTATTACAGAACGAAGGGTTTCAGGAAATCACTTCTAGGCTTCTGAAAGAATTAATTGTAGATACCATTAAGGGTATAAATTGTTTAATTCAATCTAAAGACAGAAAACCCCCACAGTTGATGTCTCTAAATTATCGCATGTTTTTAAGCAAAAAATCTGAAAAATTTATTCCAGACTCTACAAAACGCCAACCAACAGTTCTCTACAACTTGTGAAGCATCATGCCTCGTTTATAACTAGTGTTTCCTAGTAATTTCCGACTATCTTGTTTTCGGTGTGTGTTACAAATAGGTTCTCGAAAATTTCTTAAGATATGCAATTTATAATCCTTTCTACAGAAAATGGACTTATATAAAGGAACCATTTACAACATTCAAAGATTGTATTTAAAAAGAGGTAAATTTTCCGAGCATTTCACATGTCTTCAGTAGCAAGATTATATCTTAGTTCCCTTAATGACTGTAGTAATACACAAAGACGAATTTTTACTGCATCAATAGTTATAATTATATTACTGCCCTGAATACCGATCGCAGATAATCGTGATATGCTTGTCGTCCATTTCATACTTAGATTCTGAAATTCATATTTTTAAAGAAATATTACACAGAAGACTGTCAGATGTTAAGGTCATTCGTACCAGTGACTTGCATAAAATTGGATGATGCTTTATCAATGATATCACACTACAGCTAAACGTCTGAAACTTTCATCTCATACTTATCTTCAAGTGTAGCTTTTTCTGTGATTTTCCACCTTACTGTTCTCGAAGCATTAAATATCCCTGCCCCACTATCTTAACTGTTAGACGCAAAGTATTCCGGTTTTATTTCCCTGTGTCAATATAGCTCATCTGATCTCAACGAAGTCATTAGCAGGTTGTAGGTTCCACAGTATTTCACCTCAAAAACCTTTATATGGTGACAAATCTGTGTTTTCCTTAACTATTGGCAATGACGCTTCTAAAACTATTCGATATTAATCGTTCCGTAAGTAATGTCTAAATATTTCTGTTATCTACCTATAAAATCAACGATACAGTGAAGCACTTGTGCGAAATGCAGATTATACACACGTACCCTGAAGTGGATTTGAAGATTTTAGCACGTAATATCGATGATTGAGAATAGACGAAGAGTGTGGTACTAAAGTGATAAAATGAAAAACAGAATCGAACCTCTGACTGATCAATTTCCCCTCCCCCAAACTCTTCTAGACTTATCTTTTACCTCTGGGAAAACTTTGTGATTTGTTCAACTGCAGGTCCTAAATAAAATGATCTGTATCCGGTCAATCTCAGAGTAGATTTGTAGTAGCAATGTAGTCTTCACGGGTGTGCAGCCGGATGGTGTTTTGAAAACACGACGTTTCGACAACCAGCTCGGTTGTCTTCATCAGGCTTCCGGTGTCTACAGGCTGACGAAAGCTGGCAGTCACCGCGTAGACTGGCTTAGCCTCCCAGCCAGTCTACGCGGTGACTGCCAGCTTTCGTCAGCCTGTAGACACCGGAAGCCTGATGAAGACAACCGAGCTGGTTGTCGAAACGTCGTGTTTTCAAAACACCATCCGGCTGCACACCCGTGAAGACTACATTGCTTCAGTACGCCGGGAAAGTCTCCACGCTCACAGATTTGTAGTAGGTTTACACTAAAATCGTAGGTCAAGCTACAGTATTTGCCAATAAAGACATGAGAATCTCGTCCCGTCGGATTTTCATTTCCGTATTTCAAAATAAAAATTTCTAATTCACACTTGGCGTTTTAGTACCAATTCATTACTTGGAATCTGGTTAATAATGTTGAAAAGACGGTACATTTTGCTTGTTTCATTCCTTTATTACCTAACAGGTTCTTTACACTTCGTTGCTGTTCAATTGCCCGATTGTCTCTATCTCTGCCTCCCTGCCTATTCTCCTCCCTCATTTCCATATGCATAACATTCTTATTTCCGAAAAGACATTTCCAGAAATTGTCATCTGTCAACAGCGGCGTTCATGCAGAATTAAAAGAATAAAGCTTCCCTCCTTAAAGATAATGAAACATTTTTCATAGATCCTATCTCTTAAGATATTCTAGGTTGTTTAAGCTACCGGCAGAAACGTCCTCATTTACTGCTGAGCTGGTAGCGATCTTTAAAGCATTTAAATAATGTACTAGATAAGCGCATGCCGAAAACTGTAGTTCTCACAGATTGTAAATCGGCACTACAATAGTTGGGCGCTGGGGTCAAAGATAGAGGGAGAACCACTTCTGCACAATATATTGGAGTTTATGACCACCGTAAACGAACAAGGAATGAACATCTCCTTTATCGGAGTAAAGGCACATGTTGGTCTTCCTGGATTCTCTGCCCAAACAGGTAACTCAGTGGAAGGTGGAACTAATAACAGGAAGTGACAAGTTCAACAATTTAGGCATGGAACGATATGTGGCAAACCACTGACCAACACAAGGGAGAACACTATAGGCCGATACATCCGCAAATACCAACAAAAGTGATATTTTCAAAAAATATGCCACAAAAAAGCTGTATCCATAATATCGAGGTTAAAATTCAATCACGGTGGATTCAAAAGCCACTTGCACAAAATACATTTCGCAAAATTCCCGTTGTGTCAGTGCGACGGGGAGTCACAGGCTGATACAAACCACTTCTTTTTCAGATGTAAGAATTTCATAGATGAATCAGACACTCTCTGGAAAGATTTAAAACAATGGTATATAAGGTACCCAGTCAATATAAGTCATCTCCAGGCATTAGGAAATGTCTCAATATATCAGGACGGTGCGTTTCGTTACAAGGAACAACATAGAAATATAACAGGGTGGAACCCATGCTACTCGATATAGTAAACAATTATTTAAAGAACATAGGTTTTTACCATTTTATTGTTAAAATTTTAATTGAAATGATCTATTTAAAGTACTAGTTTATAATATTTGACTTAATTCTTTTGTAACTTTTTTTGTACTTTTAATGTTTCAATAACTATGAACTAAACTTGTAATGTTAACAGTCATTAGAAGCTGTAGACGCAGTCATCGTGGTGCAGTGACTTATGTATATGCGTATTTATATGCGTATTAGGTAAGCTTTTACGTCACTGTGCGTATGTATTGATATAAATATAAGGAAGCAACACCAAATTTAACGTACCCTGACTGTACGACCAACAGGCCAAGTGTCAATAAAATAAAATAATTTAAAAAATACAATTATTTTAGGGCCTATCTACACAATTTTTTAGTGGTAGTCGTTTGCAAATCCCGCGACTACGTAATCTCAGAAAATTTTCATACAGGATTATTAAAAAAAAATCTCAGACTAAGAAAATCAACCTATCAGATAAACATGTGTAGAAAGTTATTTCACTAATGCCTGTGGATGCGCTAAAGCGTTTACAGTAATTTTTTTTTTAAAAAAAGCTTCCAGTTATGCCTACTTTCCGGCATTTTATGCCTTGTGAAGAGATACGAAATTTGAAACCATCTGTGTACCTATTTCTTCCAAGTCTTTTTGAGGAAAAGATTTCCTAGGAAAAGCGGCAGAAAAAAAAGGATCAAATTTTATGACGTCTGGCTATCATAGACCACGAAACCAAAGCTCACCAGTACAGTCCGACTACAAGGAAAATAAGGGACGAGTCTGATTTAGTAAGTTTTCCTTAAATATCGTGACAACGAAATCACAGGGCAAAGCTTAAATCACGTCGAAGTTTTGTTTACTTGGAATTATTTGAGGTAGTCTTGCGTTACGCAAATATTTGAAAGTCCTTCGTGAATACGAATGAAACATTACAACTTTCCGCGTATCCTTTGACTCTCAACTTTCACTCTAGGTGGGTCTGTGGGATACTAGCACACGATATAACTTCTCTAGAACTCAAACAAGCGAAACTATTAGCCCAGTTTGAATTTTTATATGTTTGTACTAATACTCCTATTTGAAAAAACTAAAGCTAAAAAAGTACATGAATGTAAACCAAGAAGTTGAAGATTTAAATTTTTAAGGAGTGATTTATATTTCCACACGCATAACAGTGTCGTCACAACCAAAGATGCCGGAATGTTCAGTAGAGAATCACAGCGAGTATTAGTAGTCATATTAACGAAAAAACCTTTGTGTAGTCAGTGTCAATAGGAATTCCCGATTAAAGGCGTTTCTCATACAGCCGGAACTATTACCAGCATCAGCATCTCAAGTTTCACGGAAATGCCACGTAATGTTTTCTTTGTGTAGTGAAAGAAATTTTCTGGGAAGAAATTTGTGACTCATTTCCTCAGCAGGTAATGTTATTTCCCGGCCCAGTTTCATCAGAATGAACAAGTCTTCAATACCACGAAATTTGAAGCAAATACACTTGCCGTAATCTCGTGAACGTTGATTAGCTGGCCATTCAGTCTCATTCCCGGCTTATCGAAATTCTGCAATGCTACCGTGTAAAAATAAGACCATCAGTTTAATACGCTTAACATTTAAGGGAACATCTTAAAACTTCACACAAAGAATAGCATGCGATAGTCATTTTTAAGGCCTGTAAAAAAAAAATACGACAGAGGCCGGGTAATTTGACGCCCAGAAGGCACCTTAACCACCTTCAGTCAAATGTTGAACTCTTGGCCGTTTTTCGTAACATCTTTGCACAGGGCTCATGTTAAGCTCTGCATAGTTTCAGTTTAAATATCTGTACATGGTCAAACAGACCGCTAGAAATTCTGGAGAATGGGGAGAAGATTCAAGTTGTTTTTTTCTTGCCCTTATTTTCAGATTTCTTAACAACGGTAAAAATAAGAAAAACTGTTTACAGTGGATTTTCAAAGACGATAAACTTTTCACCACCCCCTTAACACAATCTAGAGCTATATCCGAAATAGCTATAAAGAGTTAAATTAGTGAGACCAATATTAATGTGTTTTCACCATCTCGCAAAGTAAACAGGTTTCCCTAGCATCATAAAATTATATTCCTTACATTAAATGCGAACTATGTATTGGAACAATTAAACAATTTCAAATGTAAGATGTTCTCAATGAGTATCTTTACGCTTCTTGCTCTAATGTTTCTAAAAATGTGACAGTATTTAGCCTCGTGTACAGAGAAACGGTTATGCTTGTAATAATCAAGATTCCATAATATTTATATATAAAATCCTAAGCGTGCGTAAACCGCACCATCACGGAACAATTGAGGTCATACTGACACGAAATGTTATTGAGGTGGCGCGATAGGGTTTTCATTTCGGTAAGTGGCGCTGAAGTCAAGTACGCATTTCCACTGCGAGAAAATTGGGCCGAACAACATTAAATGGATTCCTGGAAGTACTGTATGTGCAAAATCGGCACATAAATAAAGACTCCAGCAGTACCTATTGAAATATAACTAAAAACCTTACATCAGTAGCATACAAGGCGTCAATATGTCCAGTGGTTTGTTAGTGATTATGCGGAAGAAGGTGGCGAAGCTTTTTAGTACCTAGTAGAAATTCTTACGACAAATCAGATTCTATTAGGAAGTTTACATCACAGTTATATGCATGCAAATAAATCAATATGATCGTAAACACTCCAGACAGTACCACTTCAGATATTGCTTGCAAAGAAACCAAGTGAACAATACTGAAGTATGACTGTGGGTCATCAACAAAACAACTTTTATAATTAGGGGTAGTTTCAAGGAAGGTAGAAACGAATGTTATGCTCAAACATAAGGGTGTTCCGTACAATATAAATACACGACAGGAGGAGATCCAAGAATCAAACAGACGCTCACCAATGGCAACTGCCCCCAAGATGCCAGGTGAGCTCGACTCTGTTTAATAGGGGTAAAGTATCCCTGCATTTTTGGGGGGAACGGTTGGATCGTCTTCGGGTGATTTGACTCCTGCGACAATTGCGTCGCGAACCGGACAAGACAATCAAGTCCTGTGATTAGAGTTTTTTTGTTACTGGGGAGGATCTATGATCTTTAATGTGATATCTGACCCAGTAATATGCCATCCTGATTTCCGGTTTCCTTGGTTTCCCCGAAATCATTCCAGGCGAATGCCAAGATGGTTCCTCCATAATAATTAAGATTCCAAACATGGATGCGCCCCACACGTCTGCGACTCCAAACAGACTATTTCTGATACATTTCAAGTTCTTTTAAGTTGCTAGTAATAAAGTGTAGTACAACAATGAGAAAAGTTGTAAAATATTGAGCCAGATCTCAGGTGAAAACACGAAGGTTGTGAAGTGTTCGAAACGATTCAGCTAAAATAGAATGCTTACTTCCAGCCAAGACGTCCTTGTGTTTAATTTAATTGGAATGGAGCACACGCTCCGGTGGCAATTTCCCTACACACCCAACTTCCCCCTATCCTACAATCACCTACATTTGCCCTCTACAAATTTTAACTTTAAATTCTTTTAACGTTTTCGGTAGGTTATTCATCATTCCCCCTGGTAACTCATTCCAATCCCTGACACCCTTACCTAAAAAAGAAAATCTTCCCACACCATTGTGCCTGAAATCGAGTGCCAGCTTGTGGTCATGGTCATCTTTTCCCTTCCATGAACTACTTTTCATACCTACTGCAATATCTTTCCATGCCTCATCGCCAGTATATGCCCTGTACACTCCCATTAACCTCCTCATCCTCCTGTCTTGCAATGGATCCCATTCCAGCTCCTTTATCATATCTGTCACTGATTGTATTCTGCGATAATTTCCAGAAACAAATCTAGCTGCCCTTCTTTGCACCTTCTCCAACTCCTGTATTTGATACTCAAAATGTGGGTCCCATACTACACTACCATATTCGAGCAATGGTCTTACCAAAGTTTTGTAACCCAATTCCTTTACTTCTCTCGTACATCCCCTCATCACTCGCTCCAACAAGTGCAGAATTTTGAAACCTTTTCCTACCACCTGTCCAATGTGTCCTGCCCAGTTAAGCTTGTTATCAAATGTAATGCCAAGAGGCAGAATAGATATATGACTGACGTGTGCAGAAAAAATATTACATACCTCCATTTTTTTACATCTACCTCCAATGGCGACCAGACTAGGTACAATTACCAGACAACAGAACCTCGCCGAGAGGCTAAAAGTATTAGCCGTTGAGTGACAGCTCCAAAGCTAAAATTCTTACTTGTTAGCAAACACTAGGGAAAATACTTCTCAAAGCCAGAAATTCTTTTAACAGAACGAAATAATATAATTGTTCACTTGGGAAGGCAAGTATCAGGATTTAGTGATAATTTTAAGCACTATGTTCAACAATATCCGATTATCCTGTACAATAGTCTTCAAGTCGCAGACAAAGTGCCGAGCGGCATTTTTACAAGCGACAGACAGTGCGGCTACAAGTATTAGTCTGGTATCGAAGTGATGTAATCTGATGGAGACGAATAGCGTTACCAGTATTGAAGGTAGAGACGTATTTCCATCCAGTAACAGTGATGAACTCCATCGTTGGTAGACTACAGCTCGCAGAGTAATTCCGAAACAATGTCTACGACTTAAACCACATTCATCGCAAATAAAATTCATTACCATCCGACAGCTCCCTGATGAAGCGAGTAAAACTGAAGTCTCCTGTTCCGCTTAGTAAATTTTGTTAATCTAGCATCATTTCTAAATCTAAATTGTCTTGAATTGATTAATTTCACACGTCTAACACGTTGTTACGTCAATGGTTACCGTTTTGTTTAAATAAATACAAAAACATATTACTTGCATTTGTAAAGTTTCGTAATGTGGAAAACGATTAATGCTGTTAAATTAATTTGTTCCATGATTCATGTAAAACTAACTATCCCATCTTTCCATATTTCATTTAATAATGTGGTATTAGAAACTATTTTCATTTAAGTATCATTTACCTGGCACACCCAACAGTAACTTTCGAACCAACGAAAATGACAATATTCTCAAACGAAATATAAATAATATTTCAAATTCCACAGTAGGGATACTACACTATGTCCTAGGGATGTTTGTCTACATCAGTTTAGCAACTAGTAAAGTAAAATGAATATTGCAACAGACAATAAGCCGAATCTATGTACAGCCACTATACTAATCTTTCCACGTGACAACTTTTTATATAACATCTTTCTTTTAGTTAGTTTCGAAGATTCTGGCGGAGATTAATGTGAACTCATCTTTACATTGATAAATTTCTCCATCTACATTTCAACTGATTGTACAAGACATCACTAAATAGGAATAGCAAAGAGGCTTAAGTAACGTTAAACACGTATAATCCATGATAGAAACTGCCAATACAAAATTTCATTCTGCAAGTATTTTTCCTCTTCAAAGTAAGCTAGCAAGAGTAACAAAATTTCTAATATTTTATTATTATTCATGACGTTACGACTTTTTGACGTCGAGGTCTTTAGACGTGGGAAATGACTGATCACAAGGGACAGAAAGGAATTTTGTCAATCGGTTTTTGAAGGAACCATTCAGGCATTCAGTTGCAATGATTTCGGGAAACCATGAAAAGCTGAAATCTGGATGGGTATTTGAACGAATCCGCGTCCTCCTGAACGCAAGGCCAGAGCGTTACCGCTCACCCACCATGCTCGGTCGAACATTACTGCGAAGTCACGTAATGTTTTAATATCTTTTACAAACTAATTAAACATTATAGAATAACACTATTTAGAGCCAATATCTCGGAATTAATATAAAAAGCAATATCTTGAGAAATTTGTGAAATATTGTAGTTACTACATTCAAACTGATACATAAAAATGTTTCAACCTTACGAAGAAAATTGAGAAATGTCAATATCTCGAAAATTTTAAATTTAATACGTTTGCACACGTTGTGAAGATTCAGAATTTAGCTGTTCCTTAATCTAATGATTTTGTAGATTGTTTATGGTCAGAAGACAAGTTGTTTGTAAATGTTGTGTAATAGAACTTAAACTAAATAGAAATGAGCAGCTATCGTGAATCTAGACAGGATCTATAGATGGGTAGTTCAGAGAATGAAGATAAACGCCACAAAGAGTCGATTTTTTTAAAGTACATTTACAGAAAAAGGCTTTGTATAATAAGATTAAATTCTTGTTTAGTAGGAAGCTCAACTGGCAAAACACATTGGGCAGGTGGTGGTAGAGGTTTCATAATACTGCTTTCAGTGAAAGTAATTGGAGGAAATACCAGCGAACCGAGGGACTGGGATACATAAGTTTTGTCAAACTATTGCTACAGAATGGTAGGGTAGTACTATGTGACCCACATTTCGGGAATCAAATACAGGAGTTTGAGAGTGTGCAAAATTATTGCAGATCAATCGATAACAAAGAAGCTGGGTTGCCAATCGTTGAAAGATTAGATGCGAGATAGTGAAAAAAATTTATGATAAATTATGAAATGCAAAAGTGGATGAGCAGGGAAGTTTCCACCGTGACTAGCTCCATGGCAAATTTTGTTGATGTTGGCTAGCTGAAATGCTGTACTTCGATAAACACTAAGCAATAAGTCAGCTGCCTTGAACACAATCTGAACACAACTATACCTATTTGAATGTTTTGCCTGTCAGTGGCAACCTCCGCACATACAAATAACAGAGTGCTTTAAGATATGGTAAAAGCATCCGTTCACAACAATGTGGCGAACCGCTTCCTCTGCCTTCCTTCCTCTTCCATTCTACATGAAACGTATAGAGGCCTAGGAAATAAAAGTATCGTACAAAGATGTTTAAACAAGATGCATACAAATTTTTCTCTTAAAAATCAAAGATAAGATCCCATGTAGTTTAAAAACCGTAAATGTGATATGGTGCATACCAAAAAAGTTTGAATAAACTGTATTACAAGTTTCCAGGCTAATAGGACATTGAGACGACTTAACTAGAGGAGATATTTTCCGAAAGATTACCAAATACACGAATTACTTCAAATCGGAGCAGCTAGATTTGTTTGTGGAAATTGCGGCAATAAACTAACACAATAAAGGGACTGGGTTGGGAGGCATAAGAAGGAAGACCGAGACTTGAGAGGAAAATAATTGAGGAAGGTAATAATTCGCACATTAACGATATCAGAAAAATTATGATAACCATTTTCGCAAATTAACACTTTAGACAAACTTTTCATTTGTTAAGGTAATTTTAGAAGGATGTGCTGAACTGTTTACTGCAATCAGTGAAAGAATTTAAAATAAAAATAAGTTTCTTAGTAGCCATAACACTTAATAAACAATATGAAGCGTGCAATATAACAATCGGCTAGGTAAAATGTTGCACCATAGCTGCTTATTATTATGAGCACATATATCTATCCTCGGGAAGATATTTGTAATTTAAACAAAGCAGTTCTTTAGATTAAAATCCCTCAGGAATTCTAATTTTTCACGAACCGATAGTGTATAATATACACATATATCCAGACAGCAACTTCAAGTTTTTCCGCGAGGATGAAAAAAAACGGCAATCTCCACTGCCGTGTTGCCCTATGACCTACTTAACTTTAGCACCAGAAAAACATAAAACACTTCTCATATTTGCAACTTTAACACGAGCCATAAGTTTTTTAGGAACGGTGCAGCACCTGCTGAAATGTAAATGAACCTCAAACGAAGGTCGCTACAGACAACAGTACACGACGTCCGACAAACGTGAACACTACAGGCAGTTTCACAACCTTCCCACGTTACGGCTTCCTCACGCCTGGCAAGGCTCACCGTAACAGGTAGAAGACTCAGAGAAAGAGAGAGCGCGAGCGGTAAACAAGGAGGTATTAAACTGACGCAGCAGCAGTAGCAGCTGTCATCACACTCACGGCTTGTCCGGCTGCGATCTCCTTGCCCGTGCCTCTTCGTGCTGGATCTCCTCGGCACGAGTCACACTCTTCGTACGCCTGTACCTAACACGCTGCTCCTCTCCCGTCATCACTTCCTCTCGTCAACAGACCGTCTGACTGTGTAAGTGGACCGTGTGTGGACGGGACGGCCAGGCCAACAGCGCGCGCTCCCTCCCCCTCTCTCTGACGTCACGCAGCGCGGGAGCTCGAACGTGGCAGATCGCAGGTGAGGCACATATCTCGCAATTATTTATGTCCGTCCAGGAGATATTAAAAATATATACAGCTGTAACTGCTAAACTGTTAACCAGTCGCTGACAGCACTACAGAAATTACAAGCGAATTCTGGGATTCATTAAATTCAAAGATACAGCTCATTGGCATCAGAAAATTCCATGTTTGATTCAGTTATATTTGACGAAGTCGCCTTTTATGTGAAAACATATGTACAAGCCATTTGCCTGTTTCTACATGTAATTCGGTGATTTATATACTATTCAGTATTTTCCAGCAATAGTTCTTGAATTTTGTTGAACTGTTATGATTATTTATTATGACTGAGTTTGTGCTCGAGCGGAAACTTACCTACGCACATACTTTGGAATTTCACTAATTTTTGGTTAAACTTTCTGAGGTACCTCCATAATAAAGTCCAGTAAGTGACTACTTCACTTTCGAATGATAACTTCCTTTTTCCATTGTGTTTGAAATCAAATGTTAACTTACGGTCATGGAAATCTACTCGCTTCGAATCCCCGTCCGGGCATCCAGATTTGGGTTTTCCATGGTTTCCCAAATCACTCCGGGCAAATGCCGGGATGCTTCCTTCAAAAGGCCATGTCCGAATTCCTTCCCATTCCTTGCCCCCCATCCTTTCCCGTCTCTAAAAGACCTCGCTGTTAGAAAGACGTTAAGCAGATTTAAAAAAAAAAAAAAAAAACTAATATTTTTTTGGACAATATCCATCCAGACCTGAAGGCCAGTGTATGCTCTACACACACACAGTACAGTGTCCACTCTGTTCACCCTCTTTCTATACTCCAGTGACTCCTGTCAGGGTCATTTATCATGTAAGTTGTTTACTGTGTTCTATACAGTATGGCAGTAGTTGAACTGTCATGCCAAAATATATTATTGCAGTCCGACAACAGACTTTGAACTTTCAAAGACTACATAACTATTAGGGAGTCCTGGAGACAATAATAAATTGCCGAGCAACTAAGCGTGTAATAAGAATTATGTGTGGGGTTAACAATAGAACTTAATGTAGAGAACTGTTCAAGAAGTTAGGGATTTTAACATTAGCGTCTGAGTATATATACACATTAATGTCCTTTGTAGTCACAAATTATACTTTGTTTGAAACAAATAGTAAAATACACAATTATGACACTAGAAGTAAAAATGATCTTCACAAGGATTACAAATCATTGTCATTTGTTCAAAAAGGGGTCCGATATTCAGGGATACATATCTTCAATAAACTCCCAACATATATCAAATGTCTAGCAGATGATAAGAATAAATTCAGGAAAAAATTGATTTTTTTTTTTAACTGACAACTCCTTCTACTCTGTCGAAGAATTTATTTCTAAGGTATCTAAAAAAATAACTGCCAGTAGCTTGTGTCAATGTAGATTACATAATTAATTTACCATGTATGCTATGACTGTATATCTCGTGGTGTATGTATTTATTTTGTTATGCAATTGTTTACGGTACCATGTATGCTGTGACGGTACAGCTTGTGGTGTATTTACTATTTTGTTATGGAATTTTTTAATGTTCCATGTATGTCTTCTGGTATATGTATTATTTTGTTATGGAATTGTTTAATGTACCATGTATGCTATGACTGTACATCTACTGGTGTACTTATTATTATGTTATGCAACTGTTTATCTGTAAACTGACTACTTTCCACATCCCACAGAGTCAGTCTCTTATATTGGGATCAATGGAAAATGAATGTATTGTATTGTATTGTATTGTAACCACAAACACTGAAAGAATTTAATATAATGTAAAAATCTGTAATAGGTGCGTAGGAAAATTTTCCACCGTTGCATGTGCTCCATACCATTTCATTTAAAAATTGAATAACATATTGTTACAGCTGAATAGTTATAATTGTAAACAGCAATCGTTAAACAACACCAGTCCTCTCCAAAACAGCAACCAACAGTGCAACAGCACATTAATTCAATTTGAGGCAATGACTGTGAAAACCAGTACCCACTGTCTGCTAACAGGCCAATTCATTTCCAAGAAGTTAGCAGTGACAAAATTAAAGACAGATGTTTAAATGGTCTTTAATTGATCGATACTAAAATCTTAAATGTTGAACATAATAGATAGTAAAAACCATTTATGAGATTTTACAACAGTCTTTTAATATTTTAAGTTCTTTAACGTTAACAGGTTTGTGTAATAATAGTCCCAGCATTTCGATTATAGTCTGCTGTTTTTACAAGTGATAACCTGTAACACATTTTGATGTTCAATGACCACATCTGGTACCGCAGGACTGGAACGACGAATTTTACTGCAGGCTGAGGTAGAGACAATATAATGTTTGTCAAATTGCAGTTCTTCAAACATTAGCTTCTAAAATTCTGCAGTACGCATATGAAGTACTTAACAGTCTTTTAATATTCCAAGTTCTTTAACGTTAACAGATTTGTGTAATGATTGTCCCTGCATTTCGATTATAGTCTGCTGTTTTTACAAGAGATATTGTTGGCGAACCTGTAACGCATTTTCATGTTCAATGACCATATCTGGTACCTTAAGCCAAGAATTTTAATGCGGGCTTGAGGTAGAGACAAGGTAGATTGCTGCGGTAACTCCGTAACATGAGATCGATCCGTTCCAGCTGAAGGGAAACCTACCGCGACCGTGGTATCGACCGATTTGTGTTTCGCAACAGGCACCCACACCAGGCTTAGAAGACTACAGCTGCTAGCTGGGTAGAGGTCAGCGGAAGAAAGCCAACGAGGCGCACATGGTGAGATGCACGGTTTCTCAAGCCGTGAGCAGTTTCCAAATTTCAACACTGTCGCGGCGATTCAGTATATAAATTTTACACGCCGATCTTAGGTCTAAAAGGGGGATGAAGTTCGATGATTCAATATATGTTGTAGCGAAGTATCTCCTTAGTTACAGTTTCCGTAGCAGCTTACATACATTAATATTATGTATGAAAGGATGTAAAGAAATAAATAGTAAGTAATAGCTCGGTATGGAGATAAAGGCGTTGCCAGGAGGATAAGATTCTCGACTATCAGGCAGCACAATCGGGGTCCCTTCCGACTCCACTACCAATTTGTTTGAGTTATCTTTTTTATTAATACTTCTATAATTATAATTTCAGTTTAATGCAATATTTCCATCCTTAAGTTATCAGCAATTGCTTTTCATTTTTGACCATTTGTCAAAATAAATAGAAAAAATATTTTTTGTTGAGTTTAAAACCTTCTCTGGACGACCGTGTAATCATGCCGTAGAGCAGGGGTGGCCAATCCAAATGATCTTGCGTGCCATTTTGAAAATGTATCATAACTAAGCGAGCCGCATATGAAATTATATATTCCCATATTAGATATAGATATTTTTGGAGTGAAAAATTGAAACATAATGAGTTGTTATTATTGTGTTTACTATTATTTTTTACATGAAAACATCGATAATATAATAATGATACTAAACGCATATTGTAAAGAAATGCATAACACTAAAAATGAAATATAAAAAAATATTTTGTATAAGTGTGATGAATATCGCGGGTCGGAAAAATGTTCAAGTGGGCCGCGAGTTGGCCACCCCTGCGGTAGAGCGTCTGAGTACGGCCCGTTCGGCCGATGTTCGATCCCCGACGAGGCCGTGGATTTTTCCTCGATGAACGTCTGGAATGGACCGCCAGGTCCATTCAGCCTATTGTCAAATGAGTACCGTGGGGTAAAATCCGCGGGAAGGTAAAGAAAAAGGGCTGAACCGTGTCTCTGACCTCGGCATGTCCACTCTAGTGCCTAATGTCAGGAAATAGGAATGCGGAGCTCTACCTCCGCCAGTCTTACGGGAATACGGCTTGAAAACTGTTAAAACTCATTGCCTTTACCTACAAAACCTTCCCTAGCCGCCCCCTGATGGAGCGCGTCAGTTTGATGCGAAGATTCGAAGCCGTACTTAGACTTCATCTTCACCAGAAGACCATCAGTGGTTACCTGGTGGAGTAATCTCAACGTAACCCCAGTTGGTACTATGTGATGGCATCCATAGCCTGGATGTGTGGGTATCGAGGCGTTTAATAACACCTTGCTGAAGATTACGAATCCAGGTATAGTAGATTATAAATTACAAAAAAAATAGCGTCATATCAGAATGATGCGCTCACCCCAGAGAAGGAGAACGCTTTGTACAGTTTGTGACAAAACGAGGATAGGTCTATTATTTTTCTCGATACACGCAATGTTGCTCTGGTCGCGTCAGATTGTTGCAGACAGCTGGAGGCGAAAGCAGGTGAGACGCTTAAATAGGAAAGTCACACGTAAAACAGCTGGGCCGAGACTAAGTGGCGTGTTTCCAGCGCGACCTAGTCCCTGACAGTGGGAATTGAGATGCATTACGACCGGGATGGGCCGTGACAAAGAGCGTTAAAAACAGACTTCAACAGCGTAAGGCAGCTTGCAGGTGCAATTGAAAGAGTAGTCCAAAGTAATAATGATATATTAGAGACGGAGGGAGTCCGCGACTCGAGCAGTACGGCAGCTATAGTCTTTTGCTACAACAGCACCTGTTCAGATTTTTTTTTTTTTTACTTATTCCTTTACGCCTTGTCGACGGCTAAGGTCATTAGAGGCGGGATGGGACTGGGGACAAGGAACAGGAAGGAATTCGGCCTGGCATTCGCCTGGAGTGATTTGGGGAAACCATGGAAAACCCAAATCTGGATGCCCGGACGGGGATTCGAACCTGCGTCCTCCCGAATGAGAGGCCAGAACGTTAACCGTTCACCCACCACGCTCGATACCTGTTTAGAAACAGCTTCTTTCCTCGTCTAATCGACAATCCTGGCCTTTCAATTATTTGAAAAGACTGGGTGGTGCAGGGGATATTCTGTTAAGAAATGTAGACACACACTATATATAAAAAAAGCAGGTATTATCAATACTGCATTCATTGGGAAAAAACTAAAATTGCAAAACAAAATATAAAGTGCATGTTTTATTACCTGTTCTCCTCGTATTCCGTTTAATGTCTCTAAAATTGTTCGACGATAAGTTTGGTAAGAAGTATAATGTGATCAAACAGCAAAATCGAGTTACATTTCTTTCAGCTTCCAGCTATCTAAACTGATAAGTTATGTACAGACAGAATATGATTTTCTGAAATTTGAACGCTCCTACAAGTAAAACATTGCTTCTTAGCGCACAATATTGTTTTTTTCTTTTCGCTAGTGTCACACTACTGTGGTATTACTGGTTATACCTGTACACCTATTGCAACTCCTCGGTTATAGAACCATCATATCGTCTGTAATAACTGAATACTGTAAAACAGGATTTTGAAGGGAAATTATTTTTTCTTTTTCTAATTGACGCTGTCAATATTAAAGGCGAAATAGAAATTATCTGTTTGTTTATTAGAAATATGGTCAAAATTTAGTTAGTAAAACTTCAGATTCTCGCTGGCTGGTAGCCATGAAAAATAGGGAGTATTGGAGGGTGCCATGAACGAACACACACTATCTGTATCTCCATAATGATGACTTAACGTTATTGCCACTGCAGAGGTTAATCTTACAGTCCAGCTGCAGTTGTGGAATAGGCAGTTACAGTCTAGGCTGTCCTCGGAGTCGCGTCTGTATGAGTAAAGTTGGCGGACATGACGGATATTCTCTCCTGCTTCAGTCTGTTGCAGGGCTTCCTACAGTAGTTGCGATGGCTCTATGGGGCGGTGTCTTTTAAGTACAGGGCCGTGTGAAAACTTCGTAAAGCTTGCACAACAGGCTGGCAGAGTCTAACGCCACGTTGAGCAAAACCAGACCACAATAACTCTTCTCATTGTAGTCCCATGTCACAGCCTCCAGTACACCATCAGTGGTTACCTGGTGGAATAATCTCGACGGAACCCCAGTTGGTACTATGCGATGGCATCCATAGCTTGGATGTGTGGGTATCGAGGCATTTAATAACACCTCGCTGAAGATTAAAAACCCAGGTATAGTAGATTATAAATTTTAAAAAAATATGCTTCATAGAATTCAGAGAATCTTGTCGTTTAGTTTTCTCCTAAAGAATTTTATATGATTTTATATATGTCTACTTGTATGCGATATATGTTATGAGAATGCTAGGTATAAAAATTCACGGTTCTTATTTCCTGACTGTATTTAAATTTCAATGCCCCGTTGTTTTATGACTTTTCTTTGATATCTCCAAAAAATACGACTAATACATGACCAACGATACAGTAACATACCCACAAAAGAAACAATAATAACAATACCACACAAAATAAATTTCTGTTGCATTATTGACTGAGTATTGTATTTTCAATATATTGCTCACTACATCGCTGTCATGGGTTAATATATCCCGTTAATCTTACCTAGTAAAAAACACCCACTATTTTACGAAACGTCATAAACGTATTTCACATTAACGATGCAAATCTTTGCTAGAAGTGAAGTTTACTTTAAGGGCATCGTAAAGTTTCATCTACAAGCTAACTTGGAACGGAGAAGTCCTTTTATCTCTAGCCACCTTAGGGAGCGTGCATAAAACACGTAGCTCTATTTTGGCCTCCTGTAAATCCCCCCCCCCCCCCCCCACGTAGCACGTAGCTTTTTCCCCTATTGATTCCAGAAGATATTTTGTACTGTTTTCTCTTGTCAGAGTATTGTAAATTACATAATTAGATTACAAATTAGATAATTAACTGATGAAAATAAATATTCACATGCTCTTGTGAGTTCTGTTCCTCATATTAACTGTGAAGAATGTTGTGAAAGGAAAGATACGTGGCCTGGCTCGGAACCCCCCCACCCCCCCATGTAATCCAGCGTAGTCTTCCAGCCAACCCCCCCCTCCCCCTGGACCGAGCCACGTAGTTTGTGCACGCTCCCTTAACGGCAAGGAAATCACATTAAGAATAACGCAGATTTAATAACTGTCTCACAGAGGATGTGGAGCTTAGTGGGAGCTGATAGTTGAGCATGAACAACTTAGCAATTATAGCAATAGTTCCATTACAATCGAATTATTTACCTTTATCGAAATCGTTTATTATTAGTTGTTCGAATTGCTGACAGTGTCTTATTTAGCTTTGAATCTGCGAAGGCCTTATCTAATTCTGTGTATAAAATTATATCTCTTCAGTCATCAATATTAACATCTTTGTTATTTTTAAGCATACTAGAGTTCTGGTTATTCCTGCAATGCAACCCCAGTAAGAATTACTTGCATCTCTCTCTTTTGGGTATTACTTTTTTTTTGTACTTATGGCTTTACGCCTCGTCGACGTCGAGGTCATTAGAGGCGAGTTGAGACTGGGGACAAGGAACGGAAAGGAATTCGGCCATGGCCTTTTGAAGGAAGCATACCGGCATTCGCCTGGAGTGATTTGGGGAAACGATGAAAAACCCAGATCTGGATGTCCGGATGGGGATTCGAACCGGCGTCCTCCCGAATGCGAGGCCAGAGCGTTAACCGCTCACCCACCACTCTAGGTTTGAGCATTAAAAGTACCTTTGGTGTTATTTCATTTATCCAAAATTCTTTCTGTTTTCCTCGTACGCTCCTTCTATTTATAAAAATTATTTCTTCTTTGCTTCTTCATACTTGGGTCGCATATGGTATCCATGGATTTCTTGCACTTCCGATTATTGCCTTTTCAGAAAAAATATAACGGCTGTCTTCCTTCTTAAGAACGATTCTTTTTGTGCGTTCTCCCATGATCCATCAAATGCTCTGTGTTCCAATAATAAGTCTGGTTTTGTTTATATCACTTGTATGTGTGTATTAAAATTTTTCTTTACAATTAACGTTTCAATGACTTTACCTAGTAACTCTAGTTATATTTAATGTAATTTTGCTGCATATAATATTGATTGTATAATGATTTTCAAAACATATGGTTGGTTGGGATTTGAGATTTATTTTTACTTAATATGATAACAAGATTCTTTTTACTTTTAAAAAAGTAATGGAACATTATAACCGCCAGGTTACTGGAATCAGAACGAGCGGTTTGGTGGTTCAATGGTTAAGGTGCTCAAGAATCACGTTGAGTTCTGATTGATTGAAATGAGATACGCCAAAATGTTCCATGGTTTGGATAACACGTTAAACAATTCTAACGAAGGCGTGCGCAGCAAATTGAAACTCTGTTAACTGGTCGCAATACCAGACGAATTGACCTTTTAGACTCGAATAGGATTGTTAAGAGTAACGGTGAAGTATCGGTTGAAGAAACTTTCCGTCATTCGCCTGCAGTGATTGCCGGGCCATAATGTTTCTTTTCACACGCCAAACTCAACTAGAAAACTTGTCTATATCGCTTCTAAGCATAAAATTTTATCAGTCTTAATGTAATGAACGGATTAAGTTACAAGGTTTTTTTTCGTCAAGGCACATCTTTTTATGTGACTGTTCTCATAAACGACAGAAAAATATGTTTAAATGCATGTAAAAGGACGAATTAATTACATGATATTGGGAAATCCGTTGATGGTTACTTCCTAATTTTCGTTTAGTGTTATCAAATGAGGTCGTTTATTAAAAGGATTTAATTTCTTTTGTACTTAACTTATCAGTAACTCTCACAGCGCAAAGTAATAGCCTAAAACACTGTGAGAAATAACAGTGTGCAGATTAATTGAAGTCTATCGTCACGGACGCTTGCTACTTTGAGCAAACAGGTTTGCTGATAAAGGCATATCAGCCAGTTTCGTAGATAGCACGCGCCCAGAACTCGATAATTCCAGATGGTAAGAATCAACCTCTAACATAAACTCCTAGTTAAAAGCTATTTACTGCTCCTCGGTACAGT